>CAUOQF010000093.1:0-84445 GCA_963457715.1 Argyresthia albistria
GATTGTTGGTGTGGTTCGTGTATGCAACAATTCATATAACAGCGTATCTGCATGAATAACATCAAGTGGAGTTTGAGTATAATATTGCAATATTACTCATGCATAATAAATAACCAACAGACTAGTGTCCGGTTCCTATTTGGACAATATTATTAAACGTGGCAAAATGGCTGGTTGATTCAACTTTCAATTGCACCTCCCACGACGTTTCAATGGATAACACTCCATGCACATGAAATTTTGTTTTCATCTATTATATTAACAACCCAACGTCTACATTGGGCATGTTTAATTCACTCACATTACTATCAATGAATTAAACACATACAATAATTATGTAGACGCAGTGTCGATAAAATGCAAACCTACATGCAGTAAGTTGTCAAGAACAGTTGATTTCTATTAATTTAACTATTAAAAAGTTCTATTCATTCTACTTCAAAATCGAACTCACTCTTTTAGATGGCCGTCGAATTTCATATTTGGTTTTTCTAATACATTTAACATTCGTAAAGTTACAAGTATCGTAAGTTATCGTTACGTGGCCCTGTCAAATAATCAGCAAAGTATGAACCTAAACCGACATACAACAAATCAGTAAATACAGCCATATTTATTACAAACAACATCAAGAAATTCGACGGTCACTCTACAGAAAATGACACGACGTAAACGACCCCAAAGTACAACCCATTCCACGATGATTCTCATTTTTCTCGTCATAGTATACGAGTTGAGGAATTTTAACGTAATTTATAAGAAAGTCGTAGGCCCGGATGCACAACCGACAACTCAAAGTTTGAAAGACACTCAAATTCATGCTGCTACCGTCTCGCTCGGGAATTGGTGCCAGCATGACATTTAAGCGCAGTTTATTTGAGCATCTCGCCAGTGGAGTCGCTTAAGCAGTACAGTTAACTTCACATCCTCACAGCACACACACAGAGGCACACACCCACACATACCTCGTTCAGCTCTATCGCCTCTCCCGTGCTCTCGTCGACGATGTCGCCGTAGCAGATGCCCGCGATGGAACACTTATTGAACGTCATGATGTTCTGGGTGAGGGTACCGGTCTTGTCCGAGAATATGTATTGGATTTGACCTGGTGGAATGTACGAATATTACGTGGATTTCCTCAAGTATTTCGCAATTCTTCCCCTTACTTACCGTCTCCTACCAACATGGTTTGCTGGAAGAAATCTCTTATTAGAGATAAGCTCGCCTTTGTACATATTTTCCATCTTAAGCAATTTTTACTGTCATGTGAGTACAATAAACTAATTACAAATATATATTAGAGCATGATTTTTGGAAGAAAAGACTTATGAGCGTTACCTATTTTTGGTGCAATTTAGGTGTCTTTCATACGAGTCGAATCTAGTAAAATTCTCAAGATACTGCCAGTTTTGTGTTTTCTGCAGGTCTAGAACGCCTTATTGAAATTTCTGTGTTCTCTGATTCAGTAGAATACTTGTAGTTTGTGGTTGGTTTTTAACGAACCTAGTTCCTCATTAAGCGTGGTGGTCCGCGCTTTAGCTGAAGTGCCGTTCTTCTCGTAATACATCTTCTCGTCCCAGTTTATCAGAAAGCTCTGCGCGAATCTTATCACCTGGAAATAAAATGTATGTTACATTTATACGAGTAACATGATCTACAAGAAAATAACCAACAAAGTCCTAACAGGATAACGGCTAACAACAGACATCGGAGATGAAGAACACATTATAATAAGGCCACTCCGGCGCTCGTTCCATACTCCGACCATATCCGGGAGTTCAAAAAAAATCAAAATTTAAAAAAATAATAATATGTACGTACATTTTATGTATTCTATCAAATAAAAATATAAAAATCGCAAAAAAATAAATAAAAAAAAATAAAAAAATCGTGGCTTTTTTTTTATTTTCTCCAAAAGTATTTAACTATCCAAATAGAATTCAATACGCGTGTTTTGACACCCTAAACTTTCCCGTAGTCCTAAAATTTACAACTATAATTGACGATTATGTATTAAAATCTGATAAGTAGGTATATACGTAAACTAGTGTTGTGAGTTTTTGGGTTATGTATATGTTTATGGTTCTGCGGTCCTGCAGTGTCATGCACTGCATCGTTCCGTACTCAGTCTTTCCGTTTAATTTACCTCGCTCGAATGATGTAAAGTATTATGCTTACCTCGGGGTGTAAGTAGCTACTTCACCCTCGAACTATATTCGCCCTCGCTCGCTTCGCTAGCTCTGGCGTCTAAATATCTCGGGTAGACTCGATCCTTAGCGCCTTAGCGGGCTCCAAATTGTACCTTCGTCCGAAATAGCTCTCTTTCACCCCTTGTGTAACAAACTACTATTTAACGGGTTTTTGAAGCACAGAAAAAAATACTAAATAAATGAAGAGCTGACAAGTGACTTTTTATCACAACAATGATATGATATTTGAGACTTTGGTTGTGTAGCTATTTATGGTTGTTTAACACCCAGTTTCTGAAAGAGCTATCAAATGGGACGGGCGATTAATCGCACATTAATTCAAAATAGGTGCACATGATTGGCTGCAATGAGTAGAACAAGTTGTCCCAGCTAATTTTCTTTCTGGAAACCGGCTGCATTATGTGTAGATCTATCCGATTATCGCGTGATATGGGCTGGCTTGCGATCTGTCGCTGCAACTCATAGAAGGACAGAACAGGAAGATAGACAGAGAGAGAAATACAAGTTGCAGCAATAAATCGCGAGACAGATTGCATCGTGAGTAGAGCCCATAACACCCATTTGCACTGAGCGTAAGTTAGTCTTGTCCTAGCTAAGATACACCTAAGGCTAAGAATAGCCTGAGCATAGTTTAAAATATATGGCTTAAGGATGGCTTAAGGTTAGTGCAATATATTTCTTTTGCTAGGAGCAGCGTTAGGCAGGAACTTAGGCGTTTCTTATTTTTAGTGCAAACAGGTGTAAGTGTTACACGTAGGAACTGACCTCGACCGAGACGTAGAGCGAGATGGGCACGACGGTGTTCATGACGATGGCGTACGAGAAGAAGACGAGGAAGGCGATCACCACGGAGCCGCTCACCGGCTCCGCGGGCACCAGCGTGTCCCACGGCAGGTACACCTGCCACCGCGGTACTCGATGTAATCACATGTGTTTTAAGAGAATCAGAGCTTCGATCACGAACGTTTTCGAGATCGTAAAACGTTTTCGAAAACGCAGGAAATTATATTTTATGTCATAAAGAATAAGAATCACTGACATTTGGCTTTGAAAATTATATTTTATGTCATAAAGAATAAGTATCACTGACATTTGGCTTTTCGATAGTTTTCTATCAAATCTTTGTTCGTGATTGGGCAACAGGAAGTGAGCTGTTTTGGGGCTATATTCGTCGCAACGGAAAGGAAGTTAAGTATGCTACTCTCAATATAAAGCTCAAAGCTAGGTTACGTCGAATATAATAAAAAATAACCCCCGACGAAAAAGAGGGGTGTTATAAGTATGAAGCGTCTGTCTATGTTTGTGTCATCTATGTTTTTGTATGTTTGCCAAACGGATGGATGGATTTTAATAAAGTTTTCAGTAAATGGTAGTGGACTTCTCTTGTATGGTTCTTAGCCATGTTTTGCCAAAATCGGTTCAGTGGTTCAACCAAATAGCAGCCGTAACCTTAGGCTTTCGGCGAAGAAACGTCCGTCTCCGCCGGATGTCATTCAACCTCATTTTCTGGATTATTTTTTCTAATTATAGACGGCTGAGTCGTACCTGGAAGTGTCGCCCGATGAGCCACTCCCAGATGCCGCACGCCACAGTGCAGAACACGCACATTGACAGCAGGAAGAAAACTATCTGTGGACCAACAGACAAACAAACGAGTTATTAGTGGACGGCAATAACAAACCGGGGCGAGACAAGGCGGGTAGATCACTTTTTTCTCCGCAACCAGGCTCAAAATCGCTTTTAATCAATACCATAGATATTAAAGCTAAATAGCAAATACATATACAGGTTATAACAGAAAGTTGTAGTCATATTTTAGGGGTTTGATGTCCCCAACATCGTTCTGAACAACTTTCACTATGAAACCGATTCGATAAGAACAATTTTATGTTTCTTCGCCATAAGTCTTGTGCCGGGCGATCAGCTTTTGTATGGACTACACCTTTCTGTTACACCCTGTATAATCATGACACAACGTATAATTGACCGAGCGAGCGAAGCGAGCGAAGCGTCTCCGTTTCAGGTTTGGGCAAAAATGCTTTCGTATGTCCGGTTGTTCTCCTCTACAGGTCGCATTTATGAACCGATTCTCGTGAAATTTTGTGAGCAGGTTGGAAAAATAAATAGAATTTTTTACTCGAGCCAGTTTTTTGATTTTTTTCAAAATGGCGGAGAAAAAAAATCGCTACAACCCAAACGGCTCCATGGATATTAACAAATGAGGTGTCGTTGGATTCGTAAAGACCATGAGAGTGAAACAGATGAGCGAGCGAAGCGAGCGAAGCGTCTCCGTTTCAGGTTTGGGCAAAAATGCTTTCGTATGTCCGGTTGTTCTCCTCTACAGGTCGCATTTATGAACCGATTCTCGTGAAATTTTGTGAGCAGGTTGGAAAAATAAATAGAATTTTTTACTCGAGCCAGTTTTTTGATTTTTTTCAAAATGGCGGAGATATGGGGTTTTAAAATGTAAAAAAATCGCTACAACCCAAACGGCTCGATGGATATTAACAAATGAGGTGTCGTTGGATTCGTAAAGACCATAAGAGTGAAACAGATTATATAATTTTAGTAAAAAGTCAATAGGTTGTATAAAAGATCGCGAAATGTAGTTTACAAAGTTATTGGTGCGGCTACTTTCATACTGCATGTACGTAACCAGGTACATTCATAAGTTTGTATGTGTTATTGAAAGAAAATTATTTGGGTTATTTTTTTTATGTGTGTTAGCAGTTCAGCTTTCCCACCGACATACTCGCGAGGTCTACAGCTCACAGAGCCACTAGTTATTAAGTGTTACATGCACAGGCAGAAAACTATTGACAACTTTTGTTAACCCGGCAACCACGAGAGAGAGAGATGCTTCTCGCGCTAATTAAAAGCCACTTGAAACGCCCACTCACCCCTATGATAAGAAAATTGAGTAGCCTATCTATGCTGGTGCGCTTGAACTTGGTCTTGCCGGAGTTCTGCATGAGCTTGGTGTCCTTCCCGGCGAACACCACGACGCCGTAGCACCACGAGGTGTTGCGCAGGATGCAGCCGCGCAGTAGCACCTTGTCGTTGTCGAGCGAGTAGTGCTGCTCGCGCCACGTCAGCGTGCCTGGCAGATATAATGATATAAATATAATGTTTATTGACACAAAAAAAAAGTATGCATAATAGTTACAATGGTGCTATTTCAAAGGATCCTAGATTAGATTTCACATGAAAAACATTGTAGCATCTGTCGCTGAGCTGGGCGTAAGACCTGTATTTCAGCAAAACAGCGCTCCAGATGACATACCGTAACATTTACATACATATTGTGGTGAGCTGTGTTTAAACAAGGTGTAAATTAATTAACGCAAATTGAGTTCATAATGAAAATTGCTCAGAATGATGTCCCTAACGAAGCAGTTTCACAATTTGCGTTAATTAATTTACACCTTGTAGATAATTGTAGCGAAACTGAGTACACAATTGTAATGGCAACACAAATTAAAAATTTACTTTTTGTCGTTAGTCACTGTCTGCCGGGAATAAAAGAGCTCTTTTCGAATAGATGTGATGAAAAGCATATTATTTTTAAATTTTTTTTTTTCTCCCAAGCCGGGATTCGAACTCTCGCTTGGCACAACCTCGCCACAGTGGACGTCGTATGTAGAATAAATAAAGCAGTAGAGCAATAGCACAGAAGAGATAATAGTACGCAATAGTCTAGCTAGAAGATGGGACATCATCCAGTATACAGCAGAACGTCAGACACACTGAGTTGAAAACGTGATTTAGTAACAGTCGCGTTCTAAACTATGTCAACAATAACCTTATTTTGCCTTAAAAGAAAGACAGAAGGCCCAAGTACACCAATAGGGAATATGAACTCTGAATATTCTTTGCATCAAAAAGCTAGCTAAGTATGTGTCGTGTGTGACGACATAATATTTCGAGGTTAATAGGCAGTAATAAAATATAAATAAGCAACGTAATTAACGATCATTATTTTAACCACACGCTAATTAAAGATAGATGAGGCATTTTCCGTGTTTTCCTTACAGTCTGCATTCCACAAACAACTCTTGTATTCTACGTAGGTAGGTAGGTGCATACCTCTATCTCTACCATTAGCATAGCGTACCATGTGAGGGTCGTTCAAGGATATTTACTCAAACGCCCGCATTTACCGAACCAACAATGGACAACAGGTAAAGATCGATACGATTTCCCTTAAAAAGTGCTTTCACACACCACAACTGATATGAATCGTAATGGCATTGCAGTAACGTAACGATGATTGCATGCTAATTAGTCGATTGCTTTTACACACATTGTGTTGTGACAGGTCATGGTCAGGGTGCTATTCAAGGAATTTAAATTTTATTACAACTAAAAATGTAATTTAATTAAGCGTGGTGGAAGACAGTTTTTGCACTGGTTTGCACTGGGGCGTTTCGTCAGTAATTTAACACGCCAATTTATAATTGAAACAAAAAGTAAACTTAAAAAAAAACGACTTCCACAAACCCTATTTGATTAGAAACCAATGTCAAGTCCTTTTTGAGTTCAATACATACTGTAATCCCCTATTCATGGGGGAATTAATTTCGTCAAATCCCATCTCAGTGCTACCCTACGCTACTTAAGGTCCGTCGGTGTAAGCTATTGTATTTGTACCTAGTATTGAGCAGTACTGGTGGCCATGTGTGGTCTTCATCATCAGTTCCGCATCACAATATTATGCTTACCATGAGTAAATGCACGAGTTATTACGAAAAACACAAAAATCAGTATAGGTCTCCCTATAATATTTGAAGAGTTCCCTCGATTTCTCCAGGATCCCATCATCAGATCCAGACATGGTGTCTATGGTACCAATGCACAAGGGGAAGGTAAACCCTTTGAATCAAAAAAGTAATTTTCCAAATCGGTCCATCCGTCTAAGCGTAATCGGGCGGGGCACATACATAAAAAATAAAAATAACCCGACGAATTGTAAACCTCCTCCTTTTGTGAAGTCGTCGGTTAAAAATAGATCATGTTGTGTGTGTGTGTGTATGGTAATTTTTGTTTTCTTGTACTCGCCCACGTTCTCTTTTGACAGCATCAAGAAATGCCTTGCAACAATAGTGAAAAGCGTCACACACAGTGCGATGGAAATCATAGTGTAAATTGCTTCAGACTGTGGCTGCGGCGGGAAGCTACCCCAATCAATCAAGCAGAAACAATTAATTCACTTGCCAATCGGATGAGACCGTGCCGTCCCGAAAGAAAATTTGATAATAAATAAGTTGTAAGTAAATTTTGCCCATTAATGTCTCCACCGAGGGGCACAACCTTTACCCAGATACCTGTAAGATTGAGCCTTATTCCACCACGCTGGGTCAGTGCGGGTTGGTGGAGGCTTTTACGTCTACTACATTGTTAATTGAAGAAAAATATATACATTTCAGTAATACCAACATTACATTCATTCATTTCATTTCTTCATTTCATTCATTCATTCATTCATTTCATAATTCATTTCATTAATTTCATTCATCCATTTCATTCATTCATTTCATTCATCCATTTCATTCATTCATTTCATACATTCATTATACTTTAATGCACAAAAACATAAAAACACGTAACATTTACAGAAAGATATGTACAAAAGCGAGCTTATCTCTAAAAAGAGATATGACATTTCAGGTTGTTTACCGTCAAACTTGTTGAGGAGGTTGTTGGGCGTCTCGCAGATGATCTCTCCGTCGAAGGCGCCTAGCTGCGCGTCATCCTGACCCATGGCCGCCGTCTCCACAAGGCACTGCCGGCATTTCAGGTTCGTCTCTCTGCGCGAGGGGATAAGGGTCAGTTTGTGTTGGCTACGGATGACGGACGGTGGGTCAAAGCAGTACCGAGTAGTGGCCAAGCCAGTGGCACAGAAGAGGTAATAGGTACAGACCACCTGATTGATGGTCCGACGATAGCACCAGTCGACAGGATCTCAATGGATGCGGTTGGCGCGGGACCGTGCGTATTGGCGCGTAGAGAAGAGGCCTGTGCCCAGCATTTGGGATACGTACGACAGTGCAACCCAAAATTCAAATTATTACAAATTATAGCTTGGCCGTTTCATTGCATTTGTTTTCACATAATAGTGGTACTACTGGCAGTACCACTGGTAGTACCACGGGGGATGAAGGATAATAGGGCTTCAAAATCAAAAAATCAAAATCAAATAGTATTTATTAATGAATAAAACCGGCCAAGTGCGAGTCAGACTCGCGCACGAAGGGTTCCGTACCATTATCTATATAATTGGAACAAAAAGTAAACTTTAGAAAAAACCGACTTCCACAAACCCTATTTGATTAGATTGAGTTTAATACAAACTGTAACCCCTTATCCCCCCCCCCCCCAGGGGAATTAATTTTGTCAAATCCCATATCAGTGCTACCCCACGCTACTAAGGAACCCCTGTACAAAGTTTCATGGCTCTAGGTCCATCGGTTTAGGCTATGCGTTGCCTGCCCGTCAGCCACGCATTGTATTTGTACCTAGTATTGAGCAGATCTGGTGGCCATATGTGGTCTTCTTCAGCAGTTCCGCATCACAATATTATGCTTACCATGTGCATTTGCACGAGTTATTATGAAAAACACAAAAATCACTATAGGTCTAATCGGTCTAATTTTCCAAATCGGTCCATCCGTTTAGGCGCTATCGAGGCACATACATACAAAAATAAAAATAAAAAAACAAACATCCGGACGAATTGTAAACCTCCTCCTTTGGGAAGTCGGTTAAAAAAACCGCAAAAAAACACGTTAATTGTATGGGAGCCCCCTTTATATTAAATTTATTTTGTTTTTAGTATTTGTTGTTATAGCGGGAACAGAAATACGTCATCTGTGAAAATATCAACTGTCTAGCTACCACGGTTCATGAGATACGGCCTGGTGACAGACAGACGGACGGACGGATATCTTGAGATTTTAAGGTACTTTCCCTCCAGGGCCCATTCGTTTGTTCCACCCTGTATATGTGTGATCTGTAACTGTATTTTTCATGAAATACCCAAAAAGTTTTGTTCAAATTATCATCTTATGTCAGAATAACTTTGTAGCTAGTTGAAAAATAACATTTGAATTGATTCAAAGCTTGCCGCGCTTTTAGGGCCTTTAGTACCTACTAAACGCCGCCGTAAGCAGCACTGTCTACAACCTACTCCTACTGGAAAACGTGAGACACCCATCTACAATTTCCGTACAATGAGGTTCACTCACTCATTATGTCAATGTCATGCAGACTGCAAAACATCATTTCAACGCACCAAAGAGTATTTAATTAAAACATCACTGGCAGCCAAACTTGAAGTGGCCAAAAGGAAAAAATTAATTTCTGTGCTCTGAGATTTGTATGACAACAAAAGTAATTAAAAACTATTAATTTTATAATTATTTTCTAAAAGTTCTACATAATAAATAGAGACGTCGTAATTCATCAATTAATATTTAAAGTCTTTGTAGAAGTCCGGGGACGACATTGCCATATCATTTAAATTTAGTTTCATTAAAAGAAGGCTTACCTACCAAAACAAAATGGCCTTGGTATAAACTTTTCAAGCGTGTTGTGAAGACGTATCTTGTACCGAGACCACTTTCAATTTGTAATATCTCTCGTATTTCAGTATTTGTGGTTGGTGCGGCAACAGATATACACATTCTGTGAAAATTTCAGCTTTCTAGCTATTACGGTTCGTGCAGGCGGACCCGGTGACAGACGGACGGACGGACGGACGGACGGACGGACGGACGGACGGACAGCGAAGTCTCAGTAATAGGGTCCCGTTTGGCACCCTTCGGGTACGGAACCCTAAAAAATGGTACATACAGGCTTAAAAATAGAGGTGTCTGCTGCCATAACTAGGAAATATATAATAACCTGTATTTATGGCTCGCAGGCCCGTACCTCGTCCGAGGTGTTTATGACCAGATTTGTAACATTGGGTGCTTAAGAAAACAAAAATATAAAAGTAATTTAGAAAAATAATAATATACGTAGAGTTCTTGATTATGTACTGAATTTGGCACCCATTTAGATCTCAATTATTTTGTTAGCGTAATTTAACTTGGCTCCAAAGTATACGTTTTGTATGAGATAGCATCAGCTAGCAGTCGTAGGCTTGATCTCTCTATAGTTTACTGGAACTGACAGATCAAGATCTTAGTTTAGTTAACCGAGCGAGCCGAAGGCGAGCAAGTGTCTTCGTTAGTTTGGCAAAAATGCTTTCGTATGTCCGTCTAGTCTGACCGTCGTCGTCGTCGGTCATAAGTTTGTTTATGGTATTGAAGAAAATTTTGTTTATGAAATACTTCCATTTTATTCATCCAACACTCGCAAGGTCGAAGGCGAGCGAGTGTCACCGTTTCAAGTTTGGCAAAAATGCCTTCGTATGTCCGTCTAAATGTATTGAACGAAAATTCAGTCGGGTTTGTTTATGAAATACTTCCATTTTGTTCATCCAACACTCGCAAGGTCTACAGCTCACAGACAGACCCACTTTAGGACTCGCAGAATGGTAATGCGTGTATAACATTAAGGCGTCTGACTGAGTCATCAGCATTAGGTGTACAGAAATAAGGGCTATGTTTCGTCTGATCTCCATCAAATGTACGGAGCTGCCAGGCGCAATACCATTTCGCGAGACTTATAGTTAGTTCGTAATTCGTAATTTCTATATTGTACTCCACAAAACAGACCTAGACCTATCTCTAACAAGAGATTTATTCCAGCAAACCTTATGGAAAGGGGAAGGCATGTAGTTGAGCGGGGGAAGACTTGACTGCTCAGTTATGGCAAAGGCTCACCCATCCAGCTCAGCAGTCTCAATATAGCACAGCCCGTTGGGCTCCGATGTGCTCAGCAGCAGAATGTCGGCGGCCACAAACTGGTCGTTGTCAAGCCGGATGACGTCACCGACCTGCACCGACGCCCACTTCTCCTCCACCAGCTTGCCATTGCGCAGCGTCTTCGCGCGCCGGTGGTTCACTTGCGAATCGTTCTGGTGGCGTTGCTGCAATAGGGAAGGCAAGTGGTGTTAGTCATCAACATTGGCAGCACCCCCATCATAGTCTGTCAGGGGAACCCACTGTTGTGTATGCCTCTCCGTGTGCACGCTATTCAACTCGGTACTGTGCAACCCGCGTCCATCCATCCCCAATGAAATCTCGCAGTTTTTACGTGTTTACGTATTTTTTTTGGTCTTGATTCCATTATTTATACTTTATTGCACAACAAGACTGAATATGGAAAACAATGGAAAAAACATGTCAAAAGCGAGCTTATCTCTAATAAGAGATCTCTTCCAGCAAACTGGATAGGAGTGGAGTGGATAATAAAAGATAGACCTAAGAATAACTTTCACTTGTAATCATAGGAATGTTCGGACTTTTGGTGTTACGAGGCATGCGCCGTATTAATAAAGACAAATACGACCCAAATTATTTATTGCATTACTGTCTGTTTGCAAAAAATATTAAAAACCACCTTTAGGAACTACTGCGTGAGAACTAGAAGGGAGGCGGACCTAGGCATTCAGGTGGTCACCAACGGGGTGAGGGGGGTAAAAATGTTAAAAAACGGGTCACGTAGTATGGGTACCTGTAACACTAGCGAGCGATAAAACCTACCTACCCAGATTAATATTAAACTTCACGGTCTGTCCATTTCAATCACATGTTTGCAATAAAACAATACACACTGCAAACATTGTATTGTATGTACAAAGTAACAGAAAGGATCTACAGACAGACAATACCTGGATAAGAGAGACAAGACAACATTGAAATTGATAATATTATCCATATCCACTAACATAACTCAAACTAAACAGACACACGTGTAAAGATAAGATAAACCTTACAAGTCTCATAATTTATAGTACCATTGAGATATGTAGCTATGGTTATACACAGAGATTAAGAAATTACTGGGGGTTTTCCTTACAGATTACAGACACAAGGAAATGCTCAAAACTTGAATAAACATAAAATTCAACTGATTTGGATTTGATCATAAACATGCAAGATTGCATATTATGGGAGTAAATTATAGGCGGCCAAGTTTTCTCTAAATTTACTTTACTTACCCAACCTTACCTTACCTTACTCAAACATTTACATTTCCCTCGTCAAAGCTAGGTAGGGCAATTATGAAGGTACATAATAGGACAATCTACTTTGTCGTGAGTATCTATCTGATTTATCGAAGGAACAAAGCCACCCAGCCAGACACAACTGGTGTACTGTTAAATATTCTCCTTACTCTAATATGTTAATTAAATTCAATTAAATATTTTTATTTCAAACAAGTATTCATAGAGGTACATATTACAATTTACAATACAAAACAGAACAGGAAGGAAATCAATGGAAGTATAGATGGATAATTGCTGAAGTCGCATCTTCAATAAGTAGATATTAAATAAATCCAAACATTCTTTACATCCAAAATTTAAATCTTGTATCAGCTTAAAGAATAAAATTCATTACCATAAATTGAAGGCAAACTAGCATACAACCTTTGGCCTACAGAAACCTTTATTTTTTTCTAAGAATGCCACATTATGTTCTGTGAAAATTACCTAGGCTAATCGCCATTAATCGCTAGGCTTTTTGCGTGGGTTTTGCTTTGGCACGGTCCTCTCTCGCTAAATGTCTTAATGAAATTGTAGTATGTCCTCAGACACGTAGCATGTTTTTCATTCCATTGATCATAAATCATCAATAACATCTAACTTCAAACATGCTGTCAATCGGTTCGGTTTTCGTTTTCGTTCGTACAGGTTATCATCGCATTGTAATAAAATGACTCACAAGCCTCATTTAAATGAGGGGAAAAGTAAAGAGACGGGCATGTTCGTGTGGCATTAAAAAATCTGGCACGCAAATATGTAAAAATTGTAAAATCAATAAACTGCCGGCGCCGGTCGCTGAATGAACGGGGATGTTGTGTGTGTGCCGCTCCCGTTGCTATGCTAATTTTGTTAGTGAATCGACTAAACATCATTACCCTGTTAGTTGGTAAGTAAATAAATATACATAGGGAATGATTACATGCATGAAGGAAGACAAATACAGCGCTAGACAAATAGTTGTTAGTCGTTATAATTTATTAGATGATCGGTTTTTGACGCTCATTCATTAGCCATAGTCGTAAATATAGATTAAATTAACAGAATGGTGACTGGCAGATCTCAGATTATTTCCTCATTGGTACTAAAACGGCGGGTCTTGTGTTGTGACTGGTTTACCATTTACAAGTCTTGGCGACCGACAAGGCGTAAAGAAGCTAATGATGTACTTGTATGTATTTGCATGTTTTTTGCTATACACTACCTCGTCCTTGTACGAACAATGGCCCACTGTCGACGAGTCTCATCGGTGTAGGTAGATCGCTAGACCTATGCCTATGAATGAACTCTCTATTGTACGCTTGCAATATGATACATAAATGCTTTGACTACTTACTGCTGATACGTTCTGCGTAGTAAGGGTGTTCATATCTAGCTAGACCAGTAGTAGTAAGTTATTTATTAATCTATGGTATAATAGTCAAGTATAAATATGTTATGTTTGTACAAAATATTTAACTTAGCCCGGACAAGAGACGGATAAACAGTCAGATAACTTTTTTTACACTTTTTGTACGTGTGAAATATCAAAAGCCCCAGATAAACAGACAGATAAACGCTATCGGAGGAATGAGAGAACGGCACTTAATCCTAAATCTACGCTGCGCACAAACGATTAAACCATTTATCCCAATGAAACTTATTTTGTTAGTCTATGCTATTTAACTCTAGCACTAAATTATAAATTGAAGACAGAAGATGCCATACTAAATATAATTTTGCAGCAGCAACTATAAAGTAAAGGCAGTCTTTGTTAAGACTCTGTTTAAAAGGGCGCCCTTTGAAATTTGCAACCAGTTTTCACAATGGTACAGTCGTTTAACTAGGCATTTGAGTGACAATTCAGTAAATAATGAATAATAATTTACTTTATCTACTCTCATGTCATAAAATTCGAATTACAAACTTGAAATCGATTTCATAATGACGTACTTAATAAACGCAATAGTAATCTTTAAAAAAAACACTACTTCTCGAACAAAACTAATGTTATTATTAAACTTTTTTTCATAACGATACAGTTCTACTTTTTTTGGGAAAGGCAAGGGTCATGAAACCATACAGCCAAGGTGTTTGATAGTCTGTATCGTTGGAAAGTTTTTTTTAAGCTATAGTTGACAGCCAAACTGCCACTCAGTGTTTGATAAGTACTTGGAGGCAGGCAGGAAGATTTAAACAAAGAGGTTCATTGATCTGAGGTTTGATACTGTGGCCCATGCTCCACGCATGCGCTGTGATATACTGGGTTTTGGCGGCAACAGACTGGCAACAGAACAGGCAGACTGCTCAGCATCGGGTGGAGTGGGAGATGGGTAGAGAGGCCTTTGCCCAGCAGTAGGACATAGCAAGCAATAAAACTTACAAAGTCATCATAGGCATCCTTGACCGCGGTGAGCGCCAGCACGCCTATCAGCGGGATGGCGGTGGTAATAGGCGTCAGCGAGGAGATGGCCGGGATCAGCTGCAGCACCAGCAGGCACAGGAAGTAGAAGTTGGCGAGCCGCTGGAACTGCTCCAGCAGGTTCAGCGGTAGGAACGTTATGACCGAGTACTTCGAGGTCTTGATGTAGTTGCTCTGGAACAACGATCGGGTTATTACCAAATAAGACTATAATTTTATCAACGACGGGTTAATCTAACTCAGCATTGAACTCACTAAGTCTAGTCTACTAGATAGTCTAAGAAGTCTAGAAACAGACATTTGTGATAATCTAGAAAAATATTATTACCCTCTCGAACCTGAATAATACAATTATGCGCACGGATCTACTGACCTTAGAAATGGTATCGAACTTGAAATCGAATTCATAATGACGTACTTTATAAATGCAATAGGTACAGTAATCAAATAAAAAAAATATAACACTACTTCTCGAACAAAACTAATGTTATTATTAAACTTTTTTTCCATAACGGTGTCGTTATTTTTCCATAACGGTGGCGTTCATATTAGTTCTACTTTTTTTGGGAAAGGCAAGGTCTTGAAACCGTACAGCCAAGGTGTTTGATGTCTGTATCGTTAGAAAGTTTTTTTAACTATAGTTGACAACCAAACAGCCTCTCAGTGTTTGATAAGTACTTGGAGGCAGGAAGATTTAAACAAAGAGGTTCATTGATCAGAGGTTTGACAGTGTGGCCCATGCTCCACGCATGCGCTATGATATGCCGGGTTTTGGCGGCAACAAAACGTCAACGTGACGTGACGTGACAACGTTTTGTTGTGTCTAAGCACTGATTTATGTGGAAATTATATTATTGTTGTGTTTTAACTTTGATTTAACACTTAAGTTTGAGAGTAGATAAAGTAGTGTATGAAACTGCACATAACTAGGTATTATGCAACAGTTTCATAAACTACTATTATACTTCGCATAGTATGCATAGGTCCATACTTACAGCATATCGGAACTGGGCGTTATACTCTCTATTGTTCGCTTTGATTCTCCGTTCATTCTCTGAAAATAAAGAAACAAATATTTCACTATGGATCATTAGCTTCATTATCCAATCTTAGTTACATACCGATAATTTTATTATTAAAATATGGTTGGTAAGTATGTAAGTACAGTCAGAAGTGGAAAATACAGTATGAATATGTTGTGAATATAGACTATTTTGTTTTTTTCTTAGTAGGGGTTAGTATAATATTATAGTGTCTGTGGTAGGAGTCATGACGGGGTACAAATTATTGCCAGTAGGCAAAGTGCTAGTTACAAATTAAAACAGCACTTATGTCTAGTTGAACATTAGATCGACTGATGACTAGCAATAGGATAAGATTACGATAGGAGTACGCTCAAAAGTACGCGTTCAATACATAAGTATGTAAAAACACCAGCAAGAATATAAACTTTGATCTATCAATTTATAAACAGCCATTAAAAAGTTGTTCGGGTCGTTAGGAATTAGAAAATTATTTTGTAAGGAAAGCTTTTCTAGGTTATAGAAATTAATTCGATATAATCGATAGAGCAAGGAATTCGAAGGCCGGTATTACGAGGGTATACAAAAGTACCTAATGCAGTACGTAACACCTAGAGATAGTATGACGATGCAAGTTACTAGGCTTCCTAGCGAACACACGCATATTATTATTACAGTAGAGTAGGAGCGCTCGCAACGAAGAATACAAGGCATTTTTTTAGTAAACGGTTAAGTATTCTAAGGAATTATGCGATGACAGGCAGCTCTTTTACATCTTGCTTGAATGGAAGATTTATTTTCCTCTACGACAGTAATAGGTGGGAGTTAAGGCTATACATAATACGTGCTATTACGTACGTAGGTACCTTTTATATTAGCATTGACGAACCACTGACGTGGTACCATCATGAGGTTGGTTTTGCAAAGCTCAAATTACTTTGCTAAACTAAACATTGGTATCAAAATTATAAATGTCATCTGTGGATAAACTACATTTATTTAATCTTTATTATGGCCAAGTCTCTTTCATTATTCAAATGACAAATCATAACCATAAAATCATAAAATTGGCAGTTATTCGGATTATTACAATAACGAATCCGGGGACACCGCGACCCCCCCCCCCCCCCGCCGTGATGTCCATATAAAATAATAACGCTGAATCACCGGCTATATAGAGAATTTTATCACCCGAGTTATAAACGATGGACAGGCAGGGCATTACGACGAACTCAGTTAATAGATACTCATTTTGTACTCATACTCATACTCATACTCATATATTTATTGCGTCATTGTGGTACACTGTACCTTTTCTGGTTGGCCTGCGTCGTCGCTTGCGTCTGAGCAAAGCACCCAAGCCACAGATTAATAACTTTATTTAAACGAGAAATATAGATAATAATAATAAGAACCAAGTGTTACACAATGCGATTTGAGTCAGTGTTTTCAGCACCTTTTCATAGTTGCCGGTCATAAAACTATTCGTCTATCATTTTTAACGGGCACCTATCTAAAGGTCATCTTCATACTCGGCCTATTCCACCTGTTGTGGGCATAATACGCATCGCGTTTTAGATTCACTTACCGAACTCTTTGCTTACGATAAATAAAATTCTCCATAGTCTCACCGGTGTGACTACGGAGAAAATACATTCTCCGTAGTCACACTGGTGTGGTAAAATGGTGTGACTACGGATCAGTTGGGCTTTATACAGCTGTCGTTGTCATAACTTTTACAAGCGCAAGACTTTTGAATCTAAACTGCGAAGATTCTAATTCCAATCGAATATTTTAATATGTATATGATAAAATCTCAAGGAGGACCCGCTTTTGAGAAACAGGAAGTCTTTCCGGCCTATAATAGACTAATAAATAAAGCTATCATTCCAAGGGCGCGCCATAGCAATGATGGCAAGGATAATAATTACAGACAGAACCTAATGGGTTCTATCTGTAATTATTATCCTTGCCGTCTTTAAGCAAGATCTTCTCTTTTCTTCATATGTCAAACGTATTATTGAATTAAATAGGTACAGAATAAAAAAAAAAAAACAATCGATTGTACTGACAAGATAGAATAACTACAAGTTACTACTATATAAGTTGTAAAAATAAGACACTCGGATATTTACAATTCAATTTCAAAACAATCTTCAAAAGAGAAGGCCAGATTAAATCGCCAACATGGTTTGCTGGAAGAAATCTCTTATTAGAGATAAGCTCGCCTTTGTACATTTTTTTTTCTATGTTAAGCTATTTTTACTGTCATGTGAGTACAATAAAGAAATTACGAAATTACGAAATCGGATGTTATTTGTGTGGAAAATGTTCAGAAACTACAGGTACAGAAGTTGAACTGATTACTGAATGGAAGCAAACTCACTCATTGCCAATGAATGGGAATGGAACTATTTCTACTTCTTGCTGTACACAATTTGCAAAATAAGCTAAGAACTAAGTAGCGTATCGTACTTTTCTTGTACTCGTATTTTTATGTGCTCAAGGGTTCACCAAGGGTGTCTGCACCGAGCATTGTCGCGACGACGTTAGGGGGTGCAGGCGCCAACGAGACGCCCGCCCTCTGGCGATCGATCTACTCTCATGTACTTATAATCGCTTTCATGGGCACCGGCACCATTCTTATAAGTACCTATACTGATTCAGTTTCAACAACATGTTGCCGTAAGTCATGGACACTGTCTTTGTTCCTATTTATGTCGGGGTTTATAGATATTTAAAATGCCTCCAGAGTAGTGTGCCAGATGAAAGATGCCCTATTACCTTTGTTTAGTTTACTTCACGACCTACCTGCCTCATAGGTCATAGAATTAACAAGTAAATAGGTCACAGGGTGGAAAATCGTCACGATTTCAATTTGCTGAATTGCTGTATTGGCGGGACTTTCATGCAGCAAATAGCGATTGAGGTGAGTGAGAAGTAGAGCAGCAGAATAATTTCTTGATTCCGTTCCATTTATGGCAAATGGTTTCTATGTTTTAGGAGGTTTTAGCAAACAGTTATCAAATGCACAAACCACTGAAGTGTTTTCGTGAATAATTCGTCGATGGACTAGCCCCGTGTCACGTAAATGGAGTACTGAATTACTGGCTAAAAGTGGGCTCAATTGACAAATGAAACAAAAGATAGCATTTTCTTTTAAAAACTAAAATTAATGTTAATAAATAAAAGCTACTATACGTTATTAGAATATTTAAGTGATAGCCTACAAAAATAAATTAGCTGCCTTCTCCCTCCCTGTGTTGCTGTGCCCGTAAGGGTCCATAATGTGAGACAATTTATTATAATTATTATGACCATTTACCATTATGGAATGCAAATAAGCTATTGAGTATTGAGTATTGGGGTGACGCTATGCAAGCGCGAGTATCATTATTGAAAAAATAAAATACGAGTGGCAAGATCAGATTTTATACTCGTATGATGTTCTCAAGAGATCCATTATAAGTATTAAAAGGCAAACGACTCAAATGTAATAACATTGGCATTAAAGATAACGACGTCTCAGTTTCTGAAGAGTATGAAATGGGCGACAGTAAACCAACTCACAAAACACGAAATCGCTGAGACATTTGGGGCAGGGCTTGTTTACCGGTTTATTTAAAGAGCGTAATCAGCTCAGGTACATGAGGAGCGTTTCATAAAGGTTTGGCTCTACCTTAACCGCAAAAATAAAGGTTTTACTCAAAGAGCAAAATTATAAAGGTTTTGTTCAATAAATCGGTTTTTAACCTGTAAAACGGGTTTTTTCGAACTCTTTTTGATGTTTGCCGCCAGTGGCCGCCCACCACCAATGTTGCGATTGGAAATTACACAATTTTAAAAGCTTTTATTAAACTTGCACTGTATGTATGTTTGTGGGTATCACGGTTCGCGTCAAAAATGTCGGCTTGAATTTGACCCACTTCCCGTTATCCGATTGAGCTGAAATTTCGCATACGTGTATAAGTCGGATGACAATGCAATATATTTCTGACTTAAAGCTGATCTGATGATGGAGACGGAAGACGGTCATGGGAACTCTGTCATAAAACATCGCAAGCCCGTCGAATTTGGGCTCGTTCGATTCGTCTTGACGAATACTTTGGTCCTAGAATATTTTTTTATGACATGGAGCTGATCTGATGCTGGAGACGGAAGACGGTCATGGGAACTCTGTCATAAAACATCGCAAGCCCGTCGAATTTGGGCTCGTTCGATTCGTCTTGACGAATACTTTGGTCCTAGAATATTTTTTTATGACATGGAGCTGATCTGATGCTGGAGACGGAAGACGGTCATGGGAACTCTGTCATAAAACATCGCAAGCCCGTCGAATTTGGGCTCGTTCGATTCGTCTTGACGAATACTTTGGTCCTAGAATATTTTTTTATGACATGGAGCTGATCTGATGCTGGAGACGGAAGACGGTCATGGGAACTCTGTCATAAAACATCGCAAGCCCGTCGAATTTGGGCTCGTTCGATTCGTCTTGACGAATACTTTAGTCCTAGAATATTTTTTATGACATGGAGCTGAGCTGATGCTGAGACTAAAAAGTTAAAAATAAATTAAAAGTAAAAAAAACATTTTTAAACAAAGCTTTTATTTAATGTCCTAAAAAGAAGAAAATAAAATTTAAATTCAATCAAATGCGTCATTTTATTACATTACACAATTTATACGATATAAAAGCTTGTTGCGAGATTTACTTGTGTAGACTTAATTAGGTGGGTAGGCACCTATTTGCACAGACTTGGAGATAAATCCCGCAACAAGCTTTTATATCGTATAAATTGTGTAATGTAATAAAATGACGCATTTGATTGAATTGAAATTTTATTTTCTTCTTTTTAGGGCATTAAATAAAAGCTTTGTTTAAAAATGTTTTTTTACTTTTAATTTATTTATGTTCACTACACTGGTGCTATACGTGCTGCCGTGCCGACACTGCCAGCCGTGTCTTCTTTTGCCACTGGCAACTAACAAACAACAATGGGTAAGTTTTTAGTTTTTTGGTTACATTGACCCTGTAGACGGAATACTGATCCTTCTTATTTTTATCTTTTTAAGCTATAAGTTTGATGATCAATCTCATAAACTCAGAAATCCTTGTTAAATGCTTTACAGAAATAGTGTTTAACATGCTCTATTCAATTTATTCTATCCCTAGTTCTCGAGAATTCCCGGAAAATCCAGCTCGAGAAATGTCGAGAACTAGAGAGAGAAGGTAGGTATAGGTACTTTCGTTTCTGGGCCCTCTTTGTACCAAATTGCATACACACACAGGTTGTCAGTCTCTGTTGGTATTATTTAATATTTTTATAAAGGACAATGCTACGAATGTATGAAAAAAAAACCCAGGCCCGGCGCAAACGAAACTTAACTGAAATAATTGGTATGATTGAGTAATAAAATAATCCATGGGAGACATGATCGAAATCGATGGCTAAGTGCGCGAAATTGTTATTCGAATTTTCACAGGAGTCATACTAATATTTTAATAGAACTAACAATACTTTTACCATAATTATATTAAAAATCAGCTCTGATTAGGTCAGTGCAATTGTCACATGTCGTGCTCTGATAAAAAAAAAAAACACTCACCTAAAACCATGTCGTTAAGTTAAAGTCCACGGCCCGCGATTTTCAATCTACCCACATCAAGATGAAGGTATGAAAAACATAAGTATGGAAAATGGGTATGTTCGTCCGTTGGGCGGTTGAGTGGGCATCAATTATTGTACGAATCATACCTTGCCCCTTGCTCCCGTAACTATTAGACCGACGTAATAGTAATAGTAACCTTACGACAAATAGACCGAGTCTACTTAGAACAGAGCGAGAGACATTTACGAGCTCCAGAAAATGTATGAGCGAGATATATGGAAACTTACAGCATGCGATAGTAATAATCACTTCATAGAAGGGCTACCTTACGCTTTTAAACTGCAATATTATATTAATTAAATAAATATTAGTATGACGCCTGTAAAAACTCGAATAGCAATTTCGCGCACTTAGCCATCGATTTCGATCATGTCTCCCTTGGGTTATTTTATTACTCAATTATACCAATTATTTGAGTTAAGTTTCGTTTGCGCCGGGCCTGGGTTTTTTTTTAACATTCCTATTTATATTTATTTACAGATCCAGACGTAGAAAATGATACCGAATATCGACTCAGGACGATTGTGAAATATCACAATCCCTACTGCCAGCACAGAAAAAGCGTCGTATGTTGAAAACGGTAGATTCAGATGCAGCTCTACCAAATTGCAGCACGCGAGTTATGAAAGGTGATGCTGAGCCTACTGATGAAGATAATCAGTCCGAACCTGACGTAGAACGACAAAAAGAATATACTAGCACATGTAACAGGGATGGAGAAATGAGAACTCGTAAAATTAAATGTACTGATTGTATTGTGGCGTCACCTATCAGGCGATCCACATACTGACATACAAGATGAATGGCGCTAGCAAAAAGGAACTCAGCAGTTGGCAGAAGTCACGACAGATGTCATAGCAGTAAAACAGAACGCACAACAATGCAAAAACAACTGACAATCGATCCTACGTCGCTTCACTGGTGACCCTCGACATTGAACACGCAGCAACCTTTTTCTACCTTCCGAAGACTTCTTCCGCAGCCATCTGAAGACGCATTCCTGCAACCACCTCGGAGCCAACTTCTCATTCATCCTCCCTCATCAGCAGCAGAGCACCTATGGCTTGGCCGTTTCGTTACTTGCATTTTCTAATTTAAGCTCATCTGACGGTAGTGAAACGGCCAAGCCACATATTTTGAGTAAGGTGTTATAGTTTGTGAAGTTAGGGCTGTACAGTTAAGGCGTGTAGAGTTAGAAGCTTGGCTCTACTTGAAATCTGATAACTTTTTATTTCCCTCTTCTTGGCTACATTTTTTACATGAAAAATGTAGCCAAGAAACTCTAAACCCCTTTTTTGTTACACCATATTATCGTCATATTACGGCTTACCTAATTAAACAGTTTTACAATATTTTGGTCGGAGTCCACGTAAGAAAAAAATTGTTGTTTTTTTAACCGACCTCCCAAAAGAGGAGGTTTACAATTCGTCCGGATGTTTTTTTTTTTATGGATGTGCCCCGGTAGCGCCTAGACGGATGGACCGATTTGGTTTTTTTTTTTGTTTGAAAGGGTTTACCTTCCCATTGGTCCCATTGACACCAGGTCAGGATCTGATGATGGGATCCTGGAGAAATCGAGGGAACTCTTCAAATATTATAGGCAGACCTATAGTGATTTTTGTGTTTTTAATAATAACTCGTGCATTTACTCACGGTAAGCATAATATTGTGATGCGGAACTGCTGATGGCCACATATGGCCACCAGAACTGCTCAATACTAGCTACAAATACAATGCGCGGCTGACGGGCAGGCAACGCATAGCCTGAACCGGTGGCCCTAGAGCCATGAAACTTTGTACAGAGATTCCTTAGTAGCGTGAGGGGGTGCACTGATATGAGATTTGACAAAATTAATTCCCCAAGGGGGGGGGGGGGATAAGGGGTTACAGTTTGTATTAAACTCAATCTAATCAAATAGGTTTTATGGAAGTATTTTTTTTCTAAAGTTTACTTTTTGTTTCAATTATAATTATAAACAATGCCAAAAACAAAATAAAAACCAATTAAGTAACTATCAGATTAAGTTATATAAAAAAAGAAAGGTAATTGCCACTTTTAAAATTCGAGAAAATCTCGAGATTGAGCAAATTTTGACGTCATTTTTAAGCAAAATTAGTTTAATTTCGAATCGTAAAAGTGGACATTATACATATATATGTATTTAGTACGAGATATCATATACATATAACAAATTATAGTAATATTGATTTCATTGATTAAATTGTTATGATTTAAATAAATTGTTTTATTTTTCACTTATTTATTATATAGTGTATTATTTCTAAACAACAATATATCCTCTACTATAGAGTCTTTTAACGATAACCTTAAATTATTGAGCACGAATTTAAATGAAGAAAATAGTCTTTCGACGCTGACTTATGTTGGGGAGTGGCTAATGATAATATGTTTGAAAGAAAATATAGTTGTGGGTCACTAACTTTCTTTTTTTCCATAATTCGAGACGAAACACTAGGTTCAATTACTAACGCTTCAAAGTTCAAGTGCAAATTGCACGCGTTTAAACAAGTTGAAACCTGCCCTTCCCCTATCCCCTGCCTGCTCTGCGTGTGTGCGTGCCGTACCTTTCGCAGTTTTGGCTTAAACCGGTTTATTTGGGTTTTTTAACCGCTCTCTTCTCAATTACGCTCCGAGCGATTTTTTTTCTAAAAACCCCTATAAACCTCTATTAACCGGTATTTTTTAAACCGGTTTCAAGCCCTGATTTGGGGCACATTCATTCTGCAAGGACAGGAATGAATGCTGAATAATGCGTGTCTACGGGAAATTGACGCTCAAGTAGACACTCGTATTACCATGTTTTATACCTACGTCTTTTGTAAAAAGTCTGTTGTTTGAATTAAAATTCAATTCGACAACAAAATATAACAATATTTCCTGGCTAGATTGAGTCACGTTTGTTATACTTTTGCTTGGCGGGCTAAAATTGGACAAATCAGTGTCATATTCAAGTGCATTTATTGTGCAAGTTATTGTGGATAATAATGTCACTTTGTATCAGTGCAACATATCATGATTATTATATTAGATGACCTACTGTGTTTTATACACAGAAAGCCTGACGTGAAAATTACTGGAAAGATATCGATATCATTAGCAAAAGTGGTGATCAATCAATAAATAAGTTCACAAATCCGCAATCCGATTCCTCGGTCATTAACCCGCGGGGGCGCGCCGTCTATGACCTTGCGGCTATACTGCTAACGTTTCCACTCCAACACCGCCA
The DNA here is from genome assembly GCA_963457715.1 of Argyresthia albistria. Taxonomy (NCBI): domain Eukaryota; kingdom Metazoa; phylum Arthropoda; class Insecta; order Lepidoptera; family Argyresthiidae; genus Argyresthia; species Argyresthia albistria. The sequence continues at coordinate 24,705 of CAUOQF010000093.1, forward strand.
CGCTCCAGTAACGACAACAATGCGTGCACGAGTGCATTTCGAATAGGAATGACGCATACGAATCGATGAAGACTGACCGCATGAGACGAAGGTGCGGAAGCGATGCTTGTGCCTGGCGCGCGGGGGCTCCCGGTCCCTCCTGACCAGCTTGCCCAGCAGCTCCAGCAGCGAGCGGCGCAGCGGGCGCGGCGGCGGTGGCGGCTCCACCCCCTCGCCCCCGTCGCCCGCGTCGCCGCCGCCCAGCACCTCGAGCTCCAGCTGGTCGGGGCGCGCGCTCATCCGCGCCAGTAGCGGCCCCGCGCCCAGCCCGACATCGCGCCGCGACGCGACCGACTGCCGTATCGCGCTTGCGCCCGACGCGACGAGGTGTGGCCACATCGCGGCTGGACAAGTTACCTAATCAGAATCCTAAATCTACCAGCTGTCTCTGCGAAAATCTATCGTGACGTGACCCACCATCCTAAAATAGTACAATCTTAAAAAGCGGTGTTGTTGACTGACACGTGGCGCCGCGCCGCATCGACGAGACATTGGAAAATGTTTCTGACTCGATTCAAGTTTGAGGTTTCTCGAGAAATAAATATCGAACACAACACATGAAGCTTGATTGTATTGTTCTTCGTCCTCTGGCACAAGTTTGATAACACGATTGGCAAATATTATGTAGTTATAACATTAACCCATACACACCTTATACCTACTGAATCAACCACAAGACCCAAAGACAGAAATTTATTTATTTATTCATTACAATAACAATTCGTGATATCATTACAGGTGTCTTAAACCGACACAAAAAGTAGAAAATACCACATGTTGCCACACCGCCGCGCCGCCGCCGCCGCCCCGGGCCGCCGCCCGCCCGCCCTAACAACTTGCATGCGCGCGCACTCACTGAGTTACCAGCGTAAAAAAGCTGATGCGATAAAAAGAAACTACTTTTTAGGGTACAAGGAACCCTTATAGTTTCGTCAAGTCTGTCTGTCTGTCTGCCTGCCGTATGTCACAGCTACTTTATTCCAAAACTATTAGGACTACACGGTTGAAACAAAATAATTATAAGACTGGATGTTTTGTGTTGTAACTTTGTTTTTCATAGGTATTTGTATGAATGACAAAGTTATTTAATTTAAGGCAACTTATTTAATTTTATGATTGTTGTATTGTATAATAATAACATTTGCATACCTTAATCCATAACATCCAAAGATTTAATAAAATTGCACATTTTGTAAAACCCGCAACTCTGGCCTACTTTGACGACCAACGGCAAGTGATAGCAACGTTTGAAATTATAACTGCCATTGCCTGTTTAATCAATAAGCACGTATCGTATTGAGCCAGTCATAGTCATTTAATAGCGTGGTTATCATATTATCAAGGTACAGGATCAGATATAAATATCATGCATATGAAATAAGTTAAGTTTTGGTTTGATTAATTTCAGTCGATAGCCAGGTTGGTCGTACTGCGCTTAATTAAAACCTCTTTGTTATGATTAGTTGACCTCACGAAAGGGGTCACTGAAGGTCAACTTGACTTCCATGGTCGTTTCTGGATATACCTAAAGAGCATTTAGATATTATATTTAGCATATAACCACAGATACTATAATATTGCTATAACTGATATTCAAATGCATTGAATATGAATATGAATCGCTCAACTACTTGTATTTTTAGGTATTTGTAGGGACTTTAATATGGAAATCACGTTTGAATCTCGAATAAACAAATGACTAAGCTCTGGGAATAGCTTTCAATGAAAGGTGCAAATAGTGCAAGTGCAACCTTGTCTAATGGGTTTATGGGTTTAATGAAGAGGGAAATCTCAGTGGACTTTGGTTTAGTGCATAACATAAAGCTCTGCTGGTGATTTAGTAGCTAGCGCTATGTTAAACATTAACATTTACATACAGGCACATACATTGCTTCTGGCCCCACACTAGGATACCCTGTGTCGTGGGAACCAGAAACAGCGACATCACAAACATGTAAACATCCAAGACCTGTTTTTTTTTGTCCACAGCCGGGATTCGAGCCCGGGACCTCTCGCATGGTAGGCAGATGCGCAACCGCTGCGCCACAGAGGTCGTCAACGGTCGTCGTGTCCGTTCTGCCTACTTCGAGGTCTCTTGGACGAATCTCAGGAATGAACTGGAGTGTCGCGTCATCTGCGTCCGCCACCCCATTATTGACGGCCAAACCGACGAGCCACCCCGCCCATTCTCGACTTGACCCATAATGAAGTAACACATGTCAATGGCAAAAGTCAACCAGCGGTGTTGCTCGGGAACCTTGAAGACATTTGTGGTACTCACCTTGGCCATGTGTTCTCGCCGAGGACTTTCCCATGTCGGCCGCCACATCGACTCACACACACTGACACGCGCGACACTGAACACTAGACACTTATCCTAAGGGGGGTGTAAAAAGTGGAGTACAAAACTTCAGCGTTATACTATTGAAGGGCACTTGTGTAAATGAGAGACAGGTCTTCTACGGCGCGCGTTGCGTATTGGCGTGAGGGGCGGCGGACCTCGAGAGTTCTGCATGTTGCGCTCTGGCTTCGTACGCGTGCTTCCTGAAACAAGCAGAAGGGGTGGGTTAAAGAGACGCAAAATCCCTTTGTCTGCAATGCTGTATTTACTCCCGAGCATAGACAGAATATAAAATATTATTGCTATTCGTGTTGCATGAGAGACTCGGGCCCCTGACCTTCAACCATATACTGTAGCTATTGCTAACTGCTTATAAAGAAATCATCAAAATCTGTGTATCCTTTTAGTTGTAGGATAGATAATGAAGTAACGACGAATGAAGTTTCCTTTAGATAAGGATAGCTATTGAAACAGAACCTATATTTATCTTCTAGATAGTAGAAATAATCATAATCGTAATAAATAATGGTATTCTGCATAAAGTTCCATGACATTCATTTATTAAAACGCTCATAGCAACAGACGGTATATAAAGCAAAGCTACGATTGTCCACAAGGCCTAATGAGCGGAGTCAAGTAGACTAGATTGGTTAAATTGAGAATATTGAGATGCGTGGTTGATATAAAGACACCACGTGACCGTCATGCACCGAGGGTGATAAGTAATGCAGCGATAGTGCAACTAGCATCATAGCAAGACCTTTTCACATGATGGCCTGACAGGGGCACAGATTTTTTCCTAGATAATTGAAACAAAAAGTAAACATTAAAAAACCGACTTCCACAAACCCTATTTGATTAGATTGAGTTACAAACTGTGACCCCTTATCCCTCCCCCCCCCCCCCCTTGGGGACTTAATTTTGTCAAATCCCATCTCAGTGCTACCCCGCGCTACCCCGCGCTACCCCGTCAGCCACGCATTGTATTTTTACCTAGTATTGAGCAGTTCTGGTCTGGTCTGTTAATGCTAATTAACAAATTGCTACTAATTATGCTTACCATGTGCATTTGCACGAGTTATTATGAAAAACACAAAAATCACTATAGGTCTGCCTATAATATTTGAAGAGTTCCCTCGATTTCTCCAGGATCCCACCATCAGATCCTGACCTGGTGTCAATGGGACCAATGGGAAGGTAAACCCTTTGAAACAAAAAATATATATATATTTCCAAATCGGTCCATCCGTCTAGGCGCAATGGGGCACATACATAAAAAAATAAAAAACATCCGGACGAATTGTAAACCTCCTCCTTTGAGAAGTCGGTTAAAAATGGTCAACGATCAAGGCTCTATGTTTCACTGAGATCTGCGGCCGTCTCTGTAATTTTAATTACTTACGCTAAACGTTGCTTATTTTGTGATAGACAGACAGACAGACAGACCAAACCGATTTCATCGAACTCATTTCATGCGTGCTATATCATATATACATTATGGATGTAATAAATCATGCATGGGAATTACCAGGAAAAGATTGCATGACAATGATAACATGAATGGAACGTATACAAATACAAATAATAATTAAGTTATTATTACATTTATAATCATAACTCTACACTGTCTTCGTGTTTAACACAATAAATAACCCATCTCGTTCATATCTATAATAAGATTGCATGGTTAAGTAAGATCACCTAACCATGCAATGTTATTTGAACAAAGGGGCTCATTCTTTTACCGGAAATAATATGTCGCTGACAATAACAAAGCATCTGTACATCATCAACATCGACAGCATCATAAGCACGGAAATATTCTACACACCCAAAGTAAAATAATAATATCCACATCCTCTGACATCCTATATGTAAACATGAATGTTCACATATTTTTGATATTTTCGCTTTTGAGTACAATCTCGTGTGTATACATACATATACATATCTGATGCATAATGTAAATGCCTACTCGTATTAATAAACATCTAATAATAACGATACGTCATTGAAACAAACAAGTTCTATTAAATATACCTTGTACCATCTAGTACGGAACTACGGACTGAACCAAATATTAAAAACCACATTACCTTTAACCGATTAAGATCGAAGAACATTGAAATCGTAACCAGAAAAATTCAACTCAATTTTAGAACAATGATGTAATTCAACCATGACAAGGCGTCACCATGGAAGACTAGAGTACTCATATGACATCATTTCTAGTGAATAGGCCTTGAGAACATTACCGGATGATTTTCTGGCAAAGGACATTGTTGTATTTAATATAGAAGTCCAAATTATTCACAAAAGTTTAACGCAAATTTTAACAAAACATACCTACTCAAGAAGTGTCAAGCAAGACCACTTCAAAGCCCGATAATTAAAAATAATAATTATTATTTTATTCATTTGATGATTTATGATTTTGACATACTTTACTTTATACTTTACTTTATACTTTATTGCACAAAAACAGAATACAGACAATTAATAATAAAAAAACATGTACAAACGAGAGCTTATCTCTAATAAGAGATCTCTTCCAGCAAACCTAGGATGGACAGGATTAATTAAGAAAAGATAGACCTACATATGTGCACAACGATAAATATTAAATTAATAGACTACTTACTAATAAGTACATACATACATAAAAACCATACATAATATTTAAAAAAAATACATAAATACATATAAAAATAAAAATATATTAAGGTAGAGAAAGATAGTGTTCTTTTAAGCGATTTTTAAAAATGTTGAGTGAAGGACTGTCCCTGATAGCACTGGGAAGTTTGTTCCAGAGACTGATAGCACGAAGTTGGAACTTGGAACCCATGTTCATAAGCGGTTGGGTTGTGTTGCGGAGTTATAAGCATTGACCGAGTGTGAGATCTCCTGGGCCTATCCGAAGACAGAAATTCAAACCGATCTCGTAAGTAGCAAGGGTAGCGTGAATTAAATAAGATGTTAAAGAGGCAAATTAGGATGTGGAAATCCCGACGAAGACGGATAGGTAGCCACTTCAGCTCCCTGCGATACTCCGAGACATGGTCATACTTGCGCAGACCGAAGACAAACCGAATCCCGAGATTTTGTTGAAGGCGCTCGAGTTTGTTCAGTTGTTCTTCGTTAGCGCTGACCCAACAGACATCAGCGTAATCGATAAGGGGTAGGAGAAGAGACTGGGCGAGCATAATTTTTGTCTGACGAGGCAAAAAGTTTTGGAGTCGCCTGAGGGAGTGAAAAGTGGCGAAGACACGCCTAGGACGCCTACTGACATCGCCTACATGCGCTGACCAGTGACATTTTATGATTTATGATTTTGACATTTTATGATTCATGATTTTTGACATTTTATGATATAAGATTGATTTTTATACAAGACTGACATGTAAATGTACCAATTACCAATAAAATTATCTTATCTTATCCTATATTTTTGAATATATTTTTAAATCCTATTTGATGTGAGCAAGTATGAAAATTATGCAATAATAACTAGCTCCGTGGTCTAGTGGTTCCAGGTTCGCTTCTCACGCAGGAGATGTAGGTTCGAGGCATACCGATGAGATACCTACGTAATTAATATTAATCTCTCTATAAGATGTTCTTGCGGTGATCAAAACTATCAAGAAACCGTCAACCCCCGCCGAATGGAGTACCTAATTACCTATACATGTATAGGTAGGTTTTTGAATAACTTGCTAAACGTATGTTATGTATGTAATAAATGCAACAGATTGCGAAACATAAGAAAGAATACAGAGGCACAATGGTGCCCACTCCATTTAGAATCCCCGACGGCCCCACTGCTCAACTCGGATTGCTCAATTGTATAAAGTTGAGCAGTGGGTATTACCCGTAGCCCAACTCATCATGATAGAGCATAAATAAATATTAGCTATTAAATTCAATTTCTTTATTTCGGACTTCTAGGTCCATAATAAATAACAGTACAGAAACATATATAAACTTACAAGTAAAATATAACAACACAAACATAAAAACAAGAATACTATTATTCGTAGTCATCAAAATAGTATAATAAGGCCCGCTAATGTTTTTAGCACAACATTTAAAACCCCGTCCAGTCGGCCTTCTCACGCGCAAGCCAAAAAAATATCCACTGCGCAGTTAGTTGCCTTTCACTTACATGCGGACTGCGGTGTACGAGGTCCCAGTTACGTTTTCGACTATACTATCTATTCTTTTATTCTTCTTTAAGGGGGTTAAAGTGCCTGCACGTGGCCCACATGTGCGGGGCCTTTGCGCATTTTCCCTACTCCCGCTCTCTCAATTCAGCTAACCCAAGGCCTGGGTCTTCAAGGAGCTCATGGGTCGATGTTGCTTCTCCCAGAATAGCTATCCTGGTTTCAATTGTGGATGGACATGCCAGCAACATGTGCTCGACTGTCTCCTCCACTTCCATGCAACCCCTGCACAGGGGGCTGTCGGTTGCACCTGTTATTGTCAAGTGTTTATTTAGTGGAGAAATGCCTGTTATAAGGCTTGTCAATATTTTTATTTTGCTGCGTGGCAGCCTTATTAAGAAGATAGTAAACCTATGGTTGTACCTGTATATAAATAGTTTTGTGTTTTTACAGTTTTCTCTGCTGGACCACAATTTGTTCTGTTGCACTAGTGTGGCTGATTTAAGCCGTTTCCTTAGTGCTTCAGCTGATAATGGCGAGAAGGGTGGAGGGCCAATCGCCGTCCTTCTAGCCCCTATTTTTGCTAGCTTGTCTGCCTCGCAGTTGCCCTGGTCTCCTTGGTGACCCTTGACCCCACTGGACTGACTTTATTTTGGTCCCTAAGTTGTTTAGTGCTTCATAATTTTCACGATAATCGAAAGACACCAATAACTTCTTAATTTTTTCGGATCATGATTGAGTGATCATCACTGAGTTAGCGAATAAGGGGGCTGTACTACAGTCTAAGTGTCTAACCACACTATGCCGAAGGTACGCGACTGAAGTTCGGCATCATTTCACCTGCAATGCTATTTGAATTACTGACGACACATAATGCCGAAGTTACGTTGCGTTATTGCGTACAGCGTTACTTCGGTCGGGCGTAAGTTCGGCGGCAACTAAGTAAGGTAACTACTAGGTAAGTTCGGCACTTATAGTGTGTCATATCAGCCGAATACGTCGGAACGTAAAATCAGCCGCGGAACTTCAGTCGCGTACCTTCGGCATAGTGTGGTTAGACACTTATGGCTGCAGTTTTTCCCTCCTGCTGTATGAATAAGGCTAATGGTGGTATTCCTAGAATTATTTACAAAGCCGCTGATGGCGTTGATCTCATGCAGCTTGTGATCGATACACACACACGCGCCATTTTCTGGAACTGCTGTAATTGTGCTGCCGCTGTAGTTTGCGTTGTCCGTTGCCACCATACCAGGGAAGCCGTACGAAATGACGGGTCTTACCACTGCCGTTTTCGACTAAAATCAGTTAATTAGATGCAAACAAACAAAATCGGCAACATTTAATTAATTTGGTACCTTGAGAGAGTACCTAGGCAGTTTTAGAGGCAGTATTGCTCGTATTAAAAGTTAGCATGTAAATTGTATTATTTGTTGTAATTGCTACTAAATCAACCACGGAAACGGAAGGTCTGTTAATTATAATTAGCCTACTTAAACAGTGATTATAACATGAATTAGTAGAAAGAACAATTAACAAGTACAAAGATGAAACGCCTGTTCTAATGATATTGTAGGATAGATATGTAATACATGTTGCGGATAAAGAGATGTACACAGTATAGGTACTCATCGTGCTATGAATATAAACAATGCAATGAAACATAACAAAGATGGGGATAATTATATCTACCTAACTCTAAGCTGTGTCGTGAGAATTATCTAGCATTATAAACCTTCATGTTATTGTAACATAATTATTTAGATTTTATCAAACACATTACAATCAGTATTATGTGACACTTGCACAATGCAACATTGATTGTGAGCGAATATTGATTGATTAAATAGCAATGTATAAATAAGGATGTAGATGTACTGAAAAAAAAATGAAGCTGGTTTTACAGCGGATACAGGCTGAACAACTTCCGTTATGCGAAGGAGCCCTTCTGTAATAAGGATGTCGAGGAAATGATCTGTGAGTCTATGGAGCACACAGGATATCGTCATCGGCGGCGGGTGAATAAAATTGTATAAATTTGCAATTTTGCATCACTGAGATGAGAAAAGTAAGAAATTACTGCGGCACGAGGTATTTGGAAATCATGTAAGCTCAAGCTCGCCATTGCACACTTTATACACATACCGTGTTTTTGTTATCTTTTGTTTTTGTGAGCAATAAAGAAATTATGAAAATTATGAAATTATAAAAAAAAAACATGTGTTTCTCCATCGTCAATAGAAGGGTCAAAGACTACCCAGAAGTAATTCACTCGAGCCTATTCTTATCATACAAGTACCGGGATCATAAATACTCTTATCTTTATCAGCCTCACATTACATACATGCGTCAGCACAGTTGAATAACTACACAGTAATCAAATCAGTCCTAGCAACACCATAAGAGCAAATATGTAGTTAGCGATGTAATCATTTATGAAAGATGCCTTTACATTTTATTAATGGTTCCATAATTTAATATTTTGTAAGCTATTATGTTTACGAATTTAAATTGACGGTAAAAGTAATAAATGTATGTATTTTAGTAGGTATCTATATATAAGTATTTAGATTTATTTATTAGAAATATTAGAATGCATATCATATTTATGTAATAGTATGTTCAGTTTATTGTTGTACACATAGGTCTACTCCCGTTTAATTATTAAACTCTCTCATCAGAACCTGGATTGCAGGAAGAGATTTTTTCGGCCAAGGTTAACTGATGGTGTTGACGTCTCCCAACTACTTCTCCAGTTTTTAATAAAATTAATTAGTCCAAAGTCCCCTGATCTGCGAGAAAATAGTGTCAAATTAAACCTTAAGAAGTGTTTTCCCTAAAATACACATAATGCGTACAAAAACCTCAAATATAACAGTGTATAACCCAAAAACAGTGAAGTTCTAGTGCACTTATTATTCAATATTACGTACTTTTTCCAAAATACCTCTCACAAAATTTTATTTCCTGAACCATAACAAAGAGTATGCAAAATTCGCCATGGTAGCTATCGCGGTCGTTGGTTGATGCGGTTAAGCTTTTGGTCTGAGACTGCACATGCAAAAGAGGTCGCAGGTTCAAATCCCACCAAACCAAAGATACGCTTTTTGTTTTTTCGTCGATTGCTGGTGCCACGCCTGATAGCCGACAAGCAAGCGCCATCTACGCCTACGAACCTGGCAACAAGAGTAACCTCAGATAGTGAGTGGCGCCCTCATACGGTGATTTGAAACAACAATCGCCATGAGTCAAGCTTTATCGCCTATCCAACAAGCAATAAAAACGTGCTATGCCTGCCGGGTTAATTTTGACCATTTGGAGGAGTACTTGAGCTGCAAGGTGGAGGGGTGCCCTAACCTTTTCCACTACTTGTGCGCTTCTGGCAAGACTATGACGGAAGAAGCCATCCAAGCCTGGGTGTGCCCTGAATGTCGCAATGTACTCAAGAAGGGCGGGGACAACTCCCAGACACCCGTGGGTGCCTCAAGGGTTAGACCGACGGGCGTCACGATCCGCACCAAACCCGCGCAGCCGCAGCTGAGCGGCGAGGATTTTCGTTCAGCTGAATATCTCGAAATCATGGCTGAAATCAGGAATATCCACAATCAGGTCGCTGGTATCTACACGATGCTCGACAACATTTGTGGGTCGTTGAGCGGCTTCAAGGACGAGATGAACACTCTGGCTCTGCAGACTGGAACTTTTAACGCCAAGCTAGAGCTCCTCGAAGGTAGAGCCAGAGCAACACTGCAGCGAGAGCCGGCTCAGGCGACAACAGAGTCAGCACATACAGTACATACGGACGTAACTGAGCACGCTGCCCCAAAGGTTTCTCCGAAGAAAGCTGCCGCTCCTGCCGACACTCTACATAATCATCCGACCCCTCCTGTTCCGGCAATCATGCTTGAGAAATCCCCGAAGGCAAGTGAGGAGACGGAGCCAGGTGAAGAATGGACCGAAGTGCGACGGAAAACACGCCGCCGCCGCCCCGTTTCTCTGCAAGGCACAGCTGGGCCCAACATAACCTCATTGAGAGCGGTAGAGCCGAAAAAATATTTTCATCTCTGGAATATGGTGTCAGGCATAGAGGAAGTGAGACCATATGTTGAGCAACTGTGCACTCCAGAGACATGCACTGTTGAAGAGCTAGTGGCAAAAGGCTCATACAAATCCTACAAAATAGGTGTACCTGACGCGCTCTACTTAAAATGCTCTTCGAAGAATCTCTGGCCAGTCAACGCAAGAGTAAAGGAGTGGCTGCCCTTTCGCGAGTACATTGAGACCTGCAAGCCCCGGTCGAGGCTATCATCCCAAAACAAGCGCCAGTGAGAGTCTGTCTATCTGCTACCAGAATGTCCGGGGACTGAAGACCAGGTTGGAGTTCTGGCGGAGGACCTTACTGCTGTTGGAGCAGGATCTTGTGGCTGCCACCGAGACTTTCCTGGACGCAGGTATCAGCGACGCTGAGGTGACGGAAGGCGGCTGGAGTGTGCTGCGCCGAGACCGCGGCTCAGCGTGCGGAGGCGTGCTACTCGCGGCCCGACCCGGCATCTCACTTCGTCGATGTCGCCATCTCGAAACGGAACATGGAGAAGACCTCTGGGCCACTTTTGATCTGTGTGGCACCATATTTTACGTGTGTGTTGTGTATATTGACCCCAGCAAGAAGAACAAAAATAGAACACTCACGCAAAAAGAGAAGGACGGTATTTATATGAACTGGTTGACAAAAACTGAAGAAAATTTAGCTAGATTCAAGGGAGTCTTCCTAATCATGGGAGACTTAAATATGAATAGTGCATCCGCCTCTATATTGAATTACTATTGTTATTTTCTTAGTGTATGTAGCCTGTATGAGACGAATGAGGTGAAGAATGTCCATGGAGGTGTGCTTGACGTGGTGTTGCTGCCGGAGAGCATTCGTGGCGTAACTGTGCGCACCTCCGTGTCAGGCAGCCTGGTGCCACGCACTGACGCCTACCACCCGCCTCTCGACGTCATTGTGCCGCTGTTTAAATCGCAGGGCGCGGACAGGCGATCCGGCCGCCTGGGTCCCAGCAACATTCGCGGCCACAATGATTGGAATTTTGCCAAAGGCAACCACACAGTCCTGTATGAGCTCATGTGCAGCGTATTATGGGATGACGTTGTCGAGGCTCGGGATGTGGAGACGGCAGTTGGTCGCTTCTACGACGCCATATACGGAGTCTTCAATGAAACGATCCCCAAGAAGTCCAGGCCTAACCAACCTACCAGACGGTATCCAGTGTGGTTTACTGGCGATATCATAAGGGATCTCGCCACTAAGGCAAAGCTCCATCGTAAATGGAAATCGTCGGAGAGACCGGCTGACTACTCCGCATTCAGTGAGCTGAGAGCCAACATAAAGTCCCGCGTAGCTACAGCATTCATGAACCACATGAAAAATATTGAAGATAATATTAGCTATAACCCGCGCGCGTTTTGGAAACATGTAAGTGGCCTCAGATCGAAGGGTGGTTTCGAATCTCGGGTCACGCATCAGGGGCAAGAGTGTGTCGGAGAGGAAGCAGCCGCCGCATTTGCAGACTACTTCTCCGATGTTTTCCTCAGTGACGTGCCGGCCCTTGCACCGGACCTGGTAAACAGTTCCGATGCCTTGCGCACGGCTAACTACGTCCAAATTTCTCATGTTTCCCGTAGGGATGTAGAGCAGGGACTGAGGCAGCTTAGGCCAAGGAGCGCAATTGGACCAGACAACATCCCTCCTTACTTTTTAAAGGCCTATAGTGATCAGCTGGTTATACCCTTGGGTCACATCTTCAACTTAGCTCTCGAGCAAGGAAAGTACCCTACCAGCTGGAAGCTCTCTCGAGTCAGTCCTATGCCCAAGACTAGTGATACTGCCTCTGTAAATCAATATCGACCAATTGCGATCCTGAATTCATTGGCAAAATTGTTCGAGTCAATCATAAACAGTAAAATCTGCCCCCAGATTGCGCCGTATCTGTGTGACTCGCAACACGGATTCAGGAGCCGTCGCTCAGTAACCACCAACTTACTGACGCTAGTCGATATGGTCTCAGAGAGCATGGATCGGGGATGTCAGGTGGACGTCGCCTATCTGGACTTCCGGAAGGCGTTCGATAGAGTTGATAACGATGTCCTAATGAAGAAGTTGTGTGCCATTGGATTTGCCCCTCGGCTGTTGGTTTTCTTCGCTGACTACCTAAAGAACCGCCAACAATATGTACGACACGGCTGTTTTGAGTCCCAGCCGTATCACACACGGTCAGGTGTTAGTCAAGGTTCGATTCTTGGTCCGTTGTTATTTATCATCATGATAAATGACCTTGAAGTAGAGCTAAAACATGCCAAATGCCTTTTGTATGCGGACGATCTAAAACTCATACTTCCCGTGAAGTCAGAGGACGACTGCAGGCTATTGCAGCAAGATCTAGACGCCGTGCATAGATGGAGCGTGAACAACAAACTCCTGTTCAATACTGAGAAGTGTTGTATTATGTCCTTCACGCGCTCTCCACGCCCTATTAGCGTGACGTATACACTCGGCACGGAGTCTCTGACTCGAGTGTATTCGATGAAGGACCTCGGTGTTACGTTCGACCCTAAACTTACATTCCATGAGCATATGAGCACATTAGCCAAGGAATGCTTCAAAAGATTGGGGTTTGTGATACGGAATAGTAAGGGATTCCATAATCTGGGTGTGGTCCAGCTTCTTTACACGGCCTTAGTGAGAACCAAACTAGAATCTAGCTCGGTTGTTTGGAATCCGCACGAAAGCTCATACGTCCTTATGCTCGAGAAGGTACACAAAGCTTTTCTTAGATATCTATATAAGAGGAAATTTGGATACTACCCCTACCTTTATCCATCCGCTTTTATATTAGGTATGCTTGGATTTAACTCACTAGAGGTGAGACGTAACACCGAACAGCTTCTGACTGTGTGTCGATTGTTGCGAGGCGACAGTGACTGCGCAGCGCTTGTCAGTGCCGTATGCGCGCTATACGTGCCTGACAACTACCTTCGCGCTCGTAGGCACCAGCTGCTAGCGGGCGGCTCGCTCCACACGGTGGCGCGCCGGCAGTCTCCGCTGATCCGGGCGCGGGAGAGCCTCAATGCTCTCTTGGCTGCAGCACCATTGAATGATCTGTTTGGTGATGCATGGAGTAATATTGTGCGAGCATGTGGAAGGTTCTGTGAGAAGATTGGATGATAGTGTTGTCATGTAATTATTATCCCAAATGACTAATGGACATAATGTTATTGTATAATCTAATGTATGTAATTGACCTGTCTAATAATTTCATGTGGTGTTTAATGCAATCTATTTTATAGTTAGGATACTTTGTACGACGAATTGGATTTTTTCTGTCATGTTGTACGAATTTACTTTAAATAAATAAATAAATAAATAAATAAATAAATAAATAAATAAATCTCTTTTTAGAGTTTTCAGAGATAAGCTCGTAATGTACACTATTTTTATTGACTTTTGTTTTATTTCAACCAATTGTTTACAATAAAGAAATTATGAAATGATTTACTTTACGATAGGTAAGGATTGTTAAGTAATAAGTTATACCTAATTACTTGCTACTACGGAACCCTTCATGGGCGAGTCCGACTCGCACTTGGCCACTTTTTTTTTGAGGTAGGTGCCTACTTAAAAATACTTACAGTTTCTGATTCTCAAAACTGAACCCACCACCGGACTGACCTGGGCTTCTCTCTCGTTCGTGAGTCATCACCCGCCACCGGACTGACCTGGGCATATCTCTTGTTCGTGAGTATTCACTAGATCCCATCACCCGCCACCGGACTGACCATCCGGTCGCCATCTTCAGTAAAAAACTAAAATCCCCTCTACTCCCCAAAAAAATTGACGCACCATACTTCAAACACCCTGCATATTACGAATAATAGACTAGATTCTGACTCATTATAAAAATATTTTCTATGGTTAGATAAGGTTCGGGTTCGGGTTTGGTTTCGGTTTCGGCCGAAACTGGACCAGTACCAAATGTTCGGGTTCGGTTGAAAACCCTAGTTCGGTCAGACGCTAATAATAATTGAATGTTGATTGAATAAAATTAATTCAGAATTAATTTCTCACCTATTAGTGTGCGATCATAGGAGATGATAAAATTTATAAATCAACAAATTAATAAATAAATATTTTATATCTACAGGACTGTCGCAACTATTCGGTAATTAATAATTAAAACAAAATTATCGACAGTTTCTCAACGTTTCCCACCAGTGCATTATCATTAAAATGAAAGAAGAACAGAAGAACGAACGAACGAACGAAATTAGTGTACACAGTCTAAAACCAATGCCACTAATAGGAACCTAGGTGTAAAACGAACTGCATTTACATAATACAGGCAAGGCACAAACACGAGTACCATCATAGGTATAACACGTGAAGCCAATGTAGCGGAACACAACACCGCACAATTTGGTGTTCTAACTAAACTATACATAATATTATGTACATATACAATGGTGACAAGTGACTTTCTCCCCTAGCTGATAAGAACCCATTAGATGGTGCAGTTCATGCACGTTGCATTATGCACTAACATAATAGAGTAGTCGTTTGACAAACATATTTGTTCCTATCAATTTGTTTTGACTTCGCTATAAGCACGGTTGTAAAATTATAGAATGAAACAAGCAAGAATCTTGAGCTGTAACTGTGTGTCACACCACACATTTGGCCTGCTTACCTCTATGAGTACAGATTTAAGATAGTTTATCAAAGACAGAGATTACATTGTTGAAGCCGAAACACTTGAGGCACAATCTGTTTGTTCAAGTATCTTTGACTTTTAAAGATTTGCTGCGCTGCTGTCGTCTTTAAAAAGTATATTGGAATCTGTCTATGAGATTGTAAGATGATGGAAAATAGTAGTTTGTTTACCAAGGGAGTAAAGAACTAGAAGATCTCTTATTGGAGATAAGCTCGCCTTTGTACACGTTTTCAATGTCCTATGTAACTGTTTGTGTGCAACAAAGAAATTATGAATTATGAACTATTTTTAAGGCGAGTGTTTTTTTAATCCTGCGTGAGCGAGGGATTCAATGTACTGTACTGTACCTACATCTCTCGAGCCAAAAAGAAGATTTTTAGGGTTTCGTATCTCAGAAGAAGAAACCCTCACAGGATCACTCGTGCGTCTGTCCGTCCGTCCGTCCGTCACAGGCAATTTACTCAGAACATATTGGACCGATGAAGTTGAAAATTGGTACACCTATCAATATCTATGACCCAAAGACAGAGGTGCAATGTAAATATTTAAATATGGAATATGGGGGCCACTTAAGGGGCCAAATAAGAAAAATATAATAAAATAAAATCAAAATATGCCGTGTGACATATCAAATGAAAGCGCATGGTGCGAGGATCTTAAATGTATTTTTTTATAGATATTTTTAAGACCAATTTTGAAAAAGTTGTGCTCAATAATATGACCGATTCGCATGTCATCAAAACCTCTTTACATCCCGAAGTCCTATAAATCAGAAATTTGGTATGCAAGTACATGTTTGCATCCATATCCCATAAAAACTCCGAAATCTACAACTTTAACCCCCTAACCTCCTAAATCTGGCATGCAAAATTTGTATGAAAAACTTAATTTTAGGATACTTTTAGGATATTTTGATGGTGTTAGTCCTATTATTGTTGTACGAAACCCTCTCAACGCGAGTCCAACTCGCACTTGGCAGCTTTTTTTTCTCCTGAGGTGGACACTCTACTTTTCATCACCCTTTATCTATGTAGGTAGTACAATCAGTGGGGGTAAATTGGCTTTGGCTTATAATTACTTGCTACTACGGAACTCTTTATGGGCAAGTTCGACTCACACTTGTTCCTGTTTTTACTCCTTTTAAGGATCGGAACCCTAATTAAAAGCAAAATAATAATTAAACAAATCTTTTATTTAAATGCCCTAAAAAGGAGAAAATAAAATTTCTTGAATCAAATGCGTTAATTTATTACATACACAATTTATACGATATAAACGCTTGTTGCAGGTATTATGCCTACCTATCTAATTAATTACAAAGTAAATGTAGTACATTAATTCCAACCGAGGGGCACAGGCCTTTACCCGGATACGAGTAAGATTGAGTCATACTCTACCACGCTGGCTCTGTGCTCTGCATAAGTAAATCTAGCAACAAGCATTTATATCGTACAAATTGTGTATGTAATAAGTAAATTAACGCATTTGATTCAATTGAATTTTTATTTTCTCCTTTATGAAATACAGACATACATAAATAAAAGCTTTTAAAAATGCAGAGGATCCTGATCCTGAACCAGTTTGTTCCGTCCGTTTCATATTATGCGAATTGTGATGTGTAGCAAACTAGCACATGGATGTGGTCAAGGATATCAACATGCTGACTGGTGAGAAGATTACAAATTACAATGCAAGGAAATCTAGCAGTTGTATACTTGTATCGTGCTTATACCTAACATAACAACGGCCTATTTTTATAAGACACGAAGAACATCTTGAAACAATAGTTCGTAGAATTATTTTAACAGATGAAGCTTAATTTTATGATATAAACAATTGTCGTCAGAAAATTATATTTACATTAAAGAATTAATTTACCTACATTAAATATTTTTTGATAAAATAAGTGCAAAGATTTTTCTATAGTAACCATCGAGTTATCCAAACAATTATGCATGCAGGTAGGTACAAATGTAATTCCCAAAAGACGTTGCAAAAATATTTAAGCCATAGGATGGATGGTAGGTTTTTTTGGTTGCGAGCCAATTGAAATGAAACGATATCGAAACACTAAATTTTACAGTAAAAGAATATAACAAAGCCAACTCACATTATAAACGAATTGCCTCAAACACACCGAAACCGACAGGCGAATCTCAGACAATCCAGTAATACACCGAAGTTGCCGTGTAAACGTCACATTAGCAATAAGTACAGAAATAAATCCCTGGCCGTTGCTACAAACACTGACCACACTAAACACACAAAAGGCACTTGTGGTGACGATTCCTGATGACTGAAGAAGTTTATGATATCAATGTGTTTTTTTTTTTATATTTCCACGATGTGATACGGCGAGCGCGGACCGTGGAGGCGTGCAACGCCTGCCAGCAAAGGAACCACACTGTTTTGATTTGATTTAATATACCGCCCGCACGTAACAGCCGGCACCAAGGTGAAAATACGAACGGACACCGACGAAATTCTCTGTCAACTCACGTCCACTGATGCCACAGAAATGACTAATATCTTGTACTTCAAAGGACAGCAGCGATGGATTGCAATTTTGCTTCAAGACCAACAAACAAGCATAATCCATATAATAGTAGACATTTAAACAAATGCTGCCTCAAGTTGAAATAGGTACTAAGCGCACTTTTGAATTCAATAGAATAATCCATGTGCGTGCGTGCATACGGACAGCAAATGAGCAATCCCAATAATACATACTTAACTGAATTGAAATAATTACCTATTACTACAGTACAGATAAATAAATGCAAGCATAAACAGATTGGTAATGAAACACAGACAGCCTGACCGACAGACGAGCTTTGTAATCTACACAAATATCCTACATCATTAACGTATGAAGTCATTCTGATTGATTAAGGCCCGTAATCTCTCAGCTCAATTACAGTTTCGCCATATTACATCCTTTGAGTAATATGATTACATCTGCAATTTTCAAACGCTTGAGATATATTTCTGGGCTCAGAGCAGTTCATTATTCCGGACCTAAGTCTCTAAATACCGTATGCTGTCATATCTGGAGCAACCAACAAGGTCGATTTGCAAGTCTGATGCCTTGCGACAGGCGCCTTCATGACGTCACTTGGGAACTACAGCTTTAGCCCGATTCTGATCACAAAAACCAGTTAGGAGGAAAATGTGAACCGGTGTGAGTGCAAGTTGAGTGCGAGTACACTCGACGCACCGAGAACGGACGGACCGTATTGCGAAAGCACCGGACTCGTTATGAATTCGGAAAGCTACTCAGGTAGTACTACTTACTTGGTAGCACCACAGTAGTACTTTTGTCACGCCATCGTCATCACGTCATGGGACCAATACAGTCACTGGTTTAAGACCTTGGTAAGTATCTGCTATCTAGCCTACAGTTATATGTATACATATAGTTAAGTTATGGTACCTACATATTTTCCACTGCTGGGCAAAAGCCCCCAAACTGCACCCACAATTCCCCATCCTGGGCTACGTCCGTCCACCCTGGCAGAAACTTATAGAGGTCATCCCGCCATCTCCTCCTTGGCCTGCCCCTACGCCCCGGTGTCCGTTTTGTTGCAACCAGTCAGTGACGATGTTCGCCCATCTGTCTGGGACAGATGGGCGAACCTACATTATAATGGCGTAATTACATATAAGCCATAGTATAGTCATTCCGACTGTAAGGGCGACGTGCGTCAATCTTGTGACTAAAGCTAAACACAGTTTCAGAACAGCATAGTAAAATTATGTATCGGATTACGCATTGTAACAAATATCATCTAGGTATACGATACGAGTGAAGTTACCCGGAAAAGTCCAGTGCGTTAGGTTCGGTTAGGCTAGCTAGGCCAATAATATATAACTTTAGCATTTAAAAACCCCCGCATAAAACCAGTCTTCCAGATTCATCACCAGGCCTCATCATCAGGTGAAATTAAAAGGTCACATCACAACGAATCTAATGACCCTAAACTCGATGGGTTTACTAGTAAGCATCCCAGGGTTCCAGCTCACACCTTCGAGCTCCGCA
Source organism: Argyresthia albistria (assembly GCA_963457715.1). NCBI lineage: Eukaryota > Metazoa > Arthropoda > Insecta > Lepidoptera > Argyresthiidae > Argyresthia > Argyresthia albistria. Next base: position 44,046 of record CAUOQF010000093.1, read on the forward strand.
CTCCCTCATCAGAACAGCTCGATGGTACCACATTCTCAAAGCGCTTGTCACAACGAAGCTAAAATGAGCCCAAATTCGACGGGTTTACTAGTAAGCATCATAGGGTTCCCGCTCCCACCTTCGAACTCCATCATCAGACCAGCTCGATGGTACCATAACAACCAGCTCCAAGAAATCTACTTTCGAATAAAAAAACAACATTCAAATCGGTTAACCCGTCCACGTGCTGAGAGACAGACAGACAGACACACGGAGTGACTCACACGTCAAACTCATAACACCCCTTTTGCCTTCGTCGGGCGGGGGTTAAAAAGGGAAGTCCAGATTTATTTCAAAAAGGGATAAACTTTACACTACCACTGTGCACTGTGCCCGAGACATAGTGACACGCTATTATTTATTGCTATTGTAATATCTGTCTGTATGGAAGCACGGATTAAATGGACGTTATATCTATGGCCTGCATGTTTCCATCAAAGACGTCTGAATATTTCTACTGCAAGGGATGAAAGCCCCCCAATTTTAATGTCAAATATTTTTCTTTTGCGGTAGGAGAACGAGCGGTAGCGGAAGCGGAAATACTATTTTTTATTTATAACACAAAATAAAGAATATTCGACATGTATTTGAAAAAGAATCATTAAACATTGCCCTAATTTAGAGAAACAATCGGCGAACAGGGCGTAAACAATAATAAACATTATAACGGCGACGGCGACTACTGAAGAATTCAGGTCAGCGTTACGCGATTATTATTTTATTCTTTTGATATTTTAACTGTGCTGCTAATGTCCCAGACAACATGAAGGATTCTACAAAGGAAGAGCTCCCTGTGTATTTTCTTAAAAAAGTTGTGTCAAAATCGGTTCAGTAGTTTTCATTACTGAAAAGGTAGATAACTTGAATAACCGGCCAAGTGCGAGTCGGACTCGCGCACGAAGGGTTCCGTGCCATTATCTATAAAAAACCGCAAAAAAATGTATGGGAGCCCCCCCTAAATATTAATTAAATTTTAATTTAATTATTTATTTTTTAAGTAAATAATATACTCAATATATTGTGAACATTTTAAGCGTCTACCTGCTACCATTATCAATATCGAGCAAAAATGAGCAAAAAAATCACGTTTGTTGTATGGGAGCCCCCCTTAATATTACATTTCTTTTGATTTTTAGTATTTGTTGTTATAGCGGCAACAGAAATACATCATCTGTGAAAATTTCAACTGTCTAGCTACCACGGTCCATGAGATACAGCCTGGTGACAGACGGACGGACGGACGGACAGACGGACAGCGAAGTCTCAGTAATAGGGTCCCGTTTGGCACCCTTCGGGTACGGAACCCTAAAAATGGGCGGTGTTTGATCGTTTTGCAGTGAAGAAGTACTTAAAAACTGACAGGGCCCATTAAGCCTTATTAAAGTTACATTACAAGGTTTTCTTTAGAAAAAATACGAAATAAAAAAATAAAGTCCACTTTAAATTAATTCAAAAATAACGAAATTTTAACCACACTCGCCAATCTAAATGAGACTGAGACTTCGCTCTGTCTGTCTGTCTGTCTCTCTGTCCGTCCGTCCGTCCGTCCGTCCGTCCGTCCGTCCGTCCGTCTGTCTGTCTGTCACCAGGCTGTATCTCATGAACCGTGGTAGCTAGACAGTTGAAATTTTCACAGATGATGTATTTCTGTGGCCGCTATAACAACAAATACTAAAAAATAAAATAAATGTATTATTAAGGGGGGCTCCCATACAAGTAAAGTGTTTTTTTTTTTTGCGGTTTTTTATAGATAATGGTACGGAACCCTTCGTGCGCGAGTCCGACTCGCACTGGGCCGGTTATTTAAAGCCGGGAAATGCCTAAAATTGTACGATAACTTTTTCAAACATTTTGAGGTTATACATCTCTAAAGGCAGGTTTAGAGAGGTTATGTAACTGACTCTGACTGGATCGCGAGGCGCTGATACGATACGGAGGAACGGAACGGACAAAAGAACATATCTGGACCCAGCTTAGGGTAGCACTGAGATGGGATTTGACGAAATTAATTCCCCAAAGGGGGGGGAGGTGATGGGGGTTACAGTTTGTATTCAACTCAAAACGCACTTGACATTGGTTTCTAATCAAATAGGGTTTGTTTGTGGAAGTCGGTTTTTTAGGGTACCGTACCCGAAGGGTGCCAAACGGGACCCTATTACTGAGACTTCGCTGTCCGTCTGTCCGTCCGTCCGTCCGTCCGTCCGTCCGTCCTGTCTGTCACCGGGTCCGTCTGCACGAACCGTAATAGCTAGAAAGCTGAAATTTTCACAGAATGTGTATATCTGTTGCCGCACCAACCACATATACTGAAATACGAGAGATATTGCAAATTAAAGGGGGCCCCGATACAAGAGACGTGTTTAGATACACTTACGCATTTCAAAATGGAGATCTTGACTGAAACTGTTTATTTATTGTCATAGCAACCATGTCATAGACACATATACTACACATTTAAATATGATAGCATATTTCGCGTCAACCCACGTGGTTGTGGTTAGCCGGTATGATGTAGACTCTCAATCCGGAGGTCGCCGGTTCAAATCTCGTGAAGGCATAAGCTTTTTAAATTTTCTTTTTGTTTATTTTTTTATTGTTTTGAGTGCTTTTGATTTGTTGTACGATGGTACGGTACCCTTCGTGTGCGATACCGACCCGCACTTAACCGATTATTTAAGTTCTACTTTTTGTTTCAATTATAAGTTCATTTGATTGAAGTCGTTTTTTTTTTTTAGTAAACCATGTTCTCACGGGGAGTTATCGATTTGGTTGAACAGGGTCCAGCCGGTTACGGCACCCGGCTAGTCGAAAACCGCCCAACAGTGGAGGCACTTTACCTGAGCACTTTACTGAAAAAGATAGATTCAATCAAACCGCGCCGCACCGTATCTTTTGATTGGGTTGACCGCAAACATAACAAAGAGTTTGAATGAAATAAAAATAATTAATCAACGACGACGGAGTTTATGTGATTGATGATAGATATAAAGCTACAATGCGATCTCTTGATAGTAAGGTAAACTGCCGATTAACTTTTTTTGTTTTTTTGGGTAAGTATTTCTTTGCGATTTTGCTTATTTTACTTTTACTTAAATCTCCTCCGGACGCAGCACACTCGCCGCGACATCACTGCGCCTGGTCTAGGATTCGGCCTCCATACTCATAGGAATTTTATGTCTGGAATAATTATAAAAAAATATGTAATGTCTCCGGTATACCTCTCTATATGTCATATTAAAACATGGAGTGCATTGGTTGCTCTACAAGTGAGAAAAATAATGTTGATTATTTTTTTGTATGGGAGAAAACACTTAAAGTACATTATTTAGGAACTGATTACAACTGATGGGCTGGTGCTCACATGATCTATGGCTGGCATACATGGCTTGCCTGGCATACATGGCTTGCTGAACATAATGTCATATAAGCGTACTTTAAGTGTTTTCTCCCATATAAAAAAATAATCAACATTATTTTTCTCACTTGTGGAGCAACTAATCCACTCCATGTTTTAATATGACATATAGAGAGGTATACCGGAGACATAACATATTTTTTTATAATTATTCCATACATTATGTTCCTATGAGTATGGAGGAACAAATCCTAGACCACTGTGCGGCGGCGCAGGGCGTTGTCGTCGCGGCGAGCTCGCTGCGCAATCGCGTCGCGTCGCTTTCAAATTGCTTGTAAATAGAAAGTGTGATAAGGCCCTTAGATATGTTAATCCGTTCTATGGCTCGAAAGCTATCGTCTTAACAAGGAAGCAAGATTCAGCAAGCTATTTCAATTATTGAACCAGGGTTATTAAACTTTTATAGTTATTTTGACCATTACAAACAGGAACTTTTATAGTTAACTTTTATAGTTATCTTGTCCATTACGAAGAAGAATTCATCAAATTATCTATTTAAAAATAAAGTTGAGAATGTGTCACTGCGTTCACGCTGCCCAGCCAGTGGCAACAATCCAAAACTCACTCGATTTTATTTGAATTAATGTTAGACACAGCTACTAGAAAAAATATCTAGACGAACACTAACAGCCCTCGTGCCTTTATAATGTAAGTGTCACCGTAAAACTGTGAAACCCGCGAGAATACAATCTAACGGTTTTAAATCCGTTAGATTGTAATCTATCGATATATTGTGAACTGTAGCGAACTTCATACAATACAACGCGTTAGTAGATAAACTGCAATGACGAATCACTGGGCAAAGTGGTGGGGCGGGGAAGGTGAAGGATATAGGGGGTGAGCGAAGCGAATCCCCGTTTATCCTTCGTGTTAGGTTGACTTGTAAGTACCAAAAAAAGCATAAATGCTAAACCATGTCGATCTAGTTTACAATTTATCGACAGATTATAATCTAACCGTATTTTTTCCGTTGGATTGTAATCGTCTTAATTGTAGCACGTCTTATATTATCCCGTGGAAACTAAGCTCCACTATAACTGAATTAAAGAATTAGGTCATACAATTACTATTAACACAGTTTTACATTACTTTGTAGCTGCTGAGTCAGTGAGATCATGGCAAGACGAAAGGCTATTGCGCAGATCGGTTGATCGTCTTCTATTTAAACAAACGTAGTTTTTAGGGTTCGATAGAGGATCACTTCGTTGTTCGACGGTTCCGTCTGTCAAGATTTTCTTTTTATCGGAAACGCGTGGAGGTATGAAGCTGAATTTATATCAATTGCTCTGTGGTCCCTTACATTACAGCTGTGAATAAATCAACAACGCAATCAAACACTATGACCGATGCTATAAAATTGTTGGATTTTCACAGTAAATCGCAATGGACTCAAAACCTGTAGGATATACTTCCCGTTGACCTACTACAGGTAACAATCTCCAAGTCCTGGAGAGCACCCGCGTCCACGCACTTTAACTTTTTAAATTCAAAATGACGTAAATCGGATAAGTCTTAAGATAATCTTAATAATTATTTGTAGTTTATCTATTGTAATGTATATTTTTAATGTCATATTCTTTTTTCTTTGTATGTACTATATTCATATTATTAGTTTATATTGAGTAGCTTTAACTCACCTCATTTCACTTTTAGTTAGTCAGATTATTTTTTATTTACAGTATATAGTTCTATTAACACCCACCCATGCTTACTTCACTCCCTCATGTCATAAGGTACCGACAGAATAACAGCGTTGCAGGATCTCCTGCAGGTCCTGTAACACATGCTGAGTCGGAGCCGTTTCGCTGTTGCAATGCACACTACATGGTATTCGTTCTGCCCGTTCCTATATTGCTATTGCTATTTTTGTCTTCATGCGTATATTTTATTTCCTACTTGTTTCTTATTACTTATTATGTTTTTGCTGTGTCTTGTGTATTGTGACAGATGAATTAATGTACTTTCTATTCTATTCTATTCTATTCAAGTGTGATCGGAATCGGAACCCTTCTTGGTATGCGAGTTCAATTCGCGTTTGACTGTTTATTTTATTTAGTTACACAGTCAACATGCTAAAGTTGCGTATAAATATCTGTAAGTATCTACCCCATCGATTATCGCCTCGGTTAACGATTCGTGCCGTCATTTACGAGGAAAGACCCACCCCAATGTTAACAAAACCATCCCCATGGCATTTGTTACAGTGAAGTTTGGGCTTTAGCACGAGTGGGAAGGGTTGAGTTTGGATTAGTGGTTATTCCGCGTTCTACTTTCAGCCGCATTAAAAGCTTACAGCTCTGTCCCGACGTGATTGAGTGAGGCGTGGCACCTCCTATGGAGTCAGGGTAGACCTACATGTTGGCTATAACTTTGAGGTAGAACTGGCCTGTCTAGCAGGCTACGTTGACGCAATAGAGATAATGTGTTTCCGTTTTACGACACTACCCATGCCCATGGCCAGTTGGATGAGTAGACTTTTTTATTTCAACACCACTGTCCTCTAGCCAGGCATGTGCGATTGTTCACGTAAAACATGTTCGTATGTAACACAACTAAGTAATTTGCACCCATCTACGTGTACCCAGTAATAAAATCGTCGACATAGAACAGAGACTAACAAAGTCACAGAATAACTAAATAATTGTTATTTCCTCATTTGGTCATTTACTGAATAAGTGGCCTTCAGGCCCACAATTCTCGCGCTATCGAGATCATCTCCCCAGTCGAGATATCGGTTTTGATACCGCCTAAATGCATCGAAAACGATCTCGATTTATATTTATTTCGAGCGAAAACGGGTCGAGATATCTCGGTTGGTCGAATGGCTAGCTAGTCGTAAGAATAGCTTTTTCTTGTTTTTGATAGAGATTTCGGTATCTCAAAATCGATATTTCAACCATGGACATGATCTCGCTAGCGCCAGAATCGCCCCCCAGGTCGTCAGGCTTTTCGGTCGGTGTAAAATCGATGACAAATTAGTTACCGGCTAGACCATTATAAAAACAACCTGTAATTAAATTACGTTGAACAGGTGGAGCGATGACAGGCTAACTAGAAACTTCGTTTATGATTATTTAATGAGAAGGTCCTTAGGTACAAGTACAAGTAATAGACTGTTTAGTGTTCACATCGCGTGGAGCTAAGTCGCTGATTGGCTGAAGATGTTCATTAGTCATACGACGAAGAGAAACAAAACTTTGGTGAATTCGGCCTAAAGAGGATCGTGTACTCGCGAGCTTCCATACAAAAAGCGGTAACGTTTTCCACCCCTTCAACCTTGTCGGATTTTCACAATTTTTTTACATATTTTAGATACTGTAGAAAACTATGCTCGTACGTTTTTTTTAAAATTTATTTTAGGAAATATAAGAACTTAATCTGGTACATATAAAAATATTTCCATATAAGTTCCAATATATCCTAAAATATACAATATTGCAAAAAAAAAAAAAACGTACGGGTAGGGCGTAGTAAATAGGGCCCATACAACTGTATACATGTTGTTGGTGGCGAGGCACTGGTTGCGAAACCATGGTGTCATAATGAAATAAGGCCCTAAAACGAAAACAGGTGGTGATCTAACTTTGGAATAAGTTTTTCAAGTTCGTTAGTTTCGAATTAGATAGAAAGTCAAACGTCACAATATACAGAATGCAAATTTCATCAGCACCGCGTAGTATCCCACGCAGTTCATAACAGCTGAATACTTTGGGGACTGAATTATTGATTGTTACCCCTATGTAATTAGAGAACTCAAGGTATATTGAAGACTGTAAATAGCAGTTCGGGGAATAATACATTTCTTCGACATACCAGTTTCATTACGAGTACTAGCCTTAATTATCTAATTTATTTACAAGTAGCCGAAACATTCTAATCGAATAGCCTATACTGCCACGCATTATCTAATTATAATTAAGTAGAAAATTATTTGATAATTGAAGATCAGTACCATTTACCCGCATTACCGCAATTAAAATAAAAGCCAATCAATTCCAATAATGAAGATTACTTTAATTAGGGGAAGGCTATCCACAAGCCACCCTAAAATAATTTGTACAGGAAAACGCACCCAGAATCCACGCAAAATATAGTTTTATTTAACAAAGACTTGCAAAACCCTAAAAGGTTGCGGATCCAGGCTGTCTGTCACTTTCAATTACTGCACCAATAGTCAACTCAATCTATTCATGGCTGTTTCAACAGCAAAGGGTAGGGTAGAGAGAGGTAGGGCCTGCCTACACAACAACACACCCTTTCTTGATATCTACCGCGTCCATCCTAGTCCTAGACCTAGTAGACAGTTCCGACCACTGATTTGAAAGCTACTAGACACGACGCCTTAAAATAATATTTTATCTAGGCAAAAACAGCCCTTAGCAAAACACAAGTCGCTTGGAATGATTTCAATGTGATGGTATATTTTGCGGCAACTCACATCGCTGTCGTGGCGCAGCCGGTATGCTGTAGTCCCTCAATCCGTAGATCATGAGATCAAATCCTCGTGAGGGCATAATCTTCTTAGGGTTCCGTATCCCAAGGGTGCCAAACGGGACCCTATTACTGAGACTTCGCTGTCTGTCCGTCCGTCCGTCCGTCTGTCTGTCACCAGGCTGTATCTCATGAACCGTGGTAGCTAGACAGTTGAAATTTTCACAGATGATGTATTTCTGTTGCCGCTATAACAACAAATACAAAAAAATTAAAGAAATTTTAAATTAAGGGGGGCTCCCATACAACAAACGTGATTTTTTTGCTCATTTTTGCTCGATATTGATAATGGCAGGTAGACGCTTAAAATGTTCACAATATACATATTAAGTATATTATTTACTTAATGAATAAATAATTAAATTAATATTTAGGGGGGGCTCCCATACAACATGTTTTTTTTTTTGCGGTTTTTTATAGATAATGGTACGGAACCCTTCGTGCGCGAGTCCGACTCGCACTTGGCCGGTTATTTAATTTCCTTTTTGTTTTATTGTTTTGAGTGCTTAAGTTGTGGTTATACGATGGTACGGTACCCTTCTTTTTTGTTCCGACTCGCACTTGACTGATTATTATTTTACAATTTCGCACCGGATTTGGTGCGAAATTGTAAAAAAATAATCAATCAAGTGCGAGTCGTCTGGTGGCCATGCGCGGGCTTCATCATCAGTTCCGCATCACAATATTATGCTTACCGAGTAAATGCACGAGTTATTATGAAAAACACAAAAATCACTATAGGTCTGAAAATCACTGTATATTTGAAGATTTCCCACGATTTCTCCAGATTCCCATCATCAGATCCTTACCTGTTGTTAATGGGACCAATTGGAATGTAAAACCTTTTAAACTAAATAATAATTTTCCAAATCGGTCCATCTCCGTCTAGGCGCAATCGGGGGCCCCGATTCAGGGCACATACTTTAAAAAAATTATCCCGACGAATTGTAAACCTCCTCCTTTTGTCAGTTGAAATAGCACAGTATATGATTGCTTAGCTTGGCTTAAACATTTATTATTAAGTATTATTATTTCATATCCCCTAAAAATAAGATGAAGATAAAAGGAAAGAAAATTGCAAGGATTTTCTAGTTTTTCTATCTTGGAGTCTTCCTTCTTTATCTACTTGTAGGGCCTTATCGATATCTGTGATTCGGTCCGACATTCCGATCGTATTCGTGGCTCGGTATACAGGCATTCCGTGACTCGTGCGTGACACAACACAGCCAGTAGTCAAGCATCATCATCGCTCTTTCGAGGCTGCTGACAGCTGGACAATAACCGCCCCAGTAACCATTCAAAGACCCACCCGAATACAAACACCCAAATATTAACTGCACCTTGATGCTTCCTGGAGAAATCGTTTTGCTGTTGCTACTACACTTTCTTCATATCTAAAAGTTTTAACTCTTTGGCTAATTCAGAATTATCGTCGTTGCCGTACGTTTTTCAGTTCTTATCTTAGGTATAAATATAAAGGTACTTTTAATGTTGTTTATGGTGCAGTACATTTAGGCTGAGCACGCATTGCGGTTGACCGCGAGCGGTTTCAGTTTAGCTGAAAACGCAGAAACTCATGCCAACACGCATTGCGGTTGGCGTTTAGCTTATTTTTTATTTGCAAAAAAACCGCGCGGTTGCAAACCGCGGTTCAAAACTAGCTAGCCGCGGTTTTAAAATCAGTCACTGGAAAACGCCACATATGCGTGCGCTTGTATGGTAACCTTTGTGCTATATTTTTCGGCGGTTTCAGTCTTGCGGTTAAACGCTCGCGGTTAACCGCAATGCGTGCTTAGCCTTATATTACTGTGACGAGTTGAATGAAATGCCAGTCGGTCGTAAGTACGTAAGCGCTTCTTATTGTTGATTTATAATTTTATCGACGACGACGATAGCTGGTAACACTTAATACCTATTAGTAATACAATCGGCTATCAAACATATTAAAAGCTTTTATTTAACTTGCACTGTATGTATGTCTGTGTGTCTAATGTATGTTCGCGTCAAATCTATCGTTATCCGATTGAGCTGAAATTTTGCATATGACAATGCAATATTTTTCTGACTTGGAGCTGTTCTGATGATGGAGACGGAAGACGGCCATGGGATCTCTGTAATAAAACATCGCAAGCCCGTCGAAATTGGGCTCGTTCGATTCGTCTTGACGAATACTTTGGTCCTAGAATATTTTTTATGACATGGAGCTGATCTGATGCTGAAGCCGGAAGGTGGCCAGGGGAACTCTATAATAAAACGACGAAACCATGTTTGGGCTCGTTCGATTCGTCTTGACGAATACTTTGGTCCTAGAATATTTTTTATGACATGGAGCTGATCTGATGCTGAAGCCGGAAGATGGCCAGGGGAACTCTATAATAAAACGACGAAACCATGTTTGGGCTCGTTCGATTCGTCTTGATGAATACTTTGGTCCCAAAATATGTAATATTAATAATAAAATTTGGTCTTTAAATAATAAATTGACGCATTTGATTCAATTGAAATTTTATTTTCTCTTTTTTAGGGCATTTAAATAAAAAAAAAAAAACTAGAACTTAGGTGTAACGTATACAACCCATCACATACGGTTAGCGCATAATAATTGTTAGCGTATTACCATGGTATGGTATAATGCGATAGTATGGTAAACTAATTAAATAAAAACATTTCATTATTCATATACCTAGTTAACTTACCAAAGCTAACCGCAAACCACGAATCTAAACGACTTTAGTGGCATTATGGTGATGATGAGACGTTATCTGAAAAAAAGATGTCATTTTATTTTTTTTGTAGGTAAAACATACCGACATAATGGGATCTCGCTTGATAGAACAGCAATCGCTAACAGTGACATTAAAAAGTAATGGTCCTAATTTCATATACTGCTTGATGAAAGGTTACCGTTACATGGCCCAAGGGAAGGAAGGGACTATCTATCTAGCCAATTACTTATTACTTAGCTACCACCGGTAAAGACTGAACTCGGTTTAAGTAGTTTTATTTTTATTTGCAAAAAATATTAGAAGCCTTGCATTGAAACTTTAGTATTGAACAATTCATAGCTTGAATTTAACTCTCCAAAATGAAGTAAAGACTTTTCATTTGCCAGTCACTCCCACAACTGAGACGAATCTTAAGATAAGTAGGTAGGTACCTTATTTAGATCCGTCTTACTTAACGTTTGTACTGTAGCGCGAGGCTAACAAAATAGTCACGCAATACGCTCGAAAAACATCACCCTCCAGTCCTGGCCTCCTGGTGCAGTAGGGTAAATAAAGAATCATAAATACAAACTAAAGGTAAAACGAACTCGCCACCCCTTTCCCTCCAATCTAATTAAAGTGGCTTCATAACCCGTCACAGCAAAATGTCATCGATGGCCCAGTTAGCTTGTGCGTGAATAACAAACAAAATACAAATATACGAGTAGGTCGGGCTCGGAAGTTACATTAGGCTGCGGGCATGATGCGGCAGAATACCGCGGTCAGGTAGGGTGGTATATGGAGGGTAGGACAGAAGCTATACTGAATATAGTCAAGCTGGATTAGCACTATGTCTGATCGCGCTACGCACGCATGCAATTTGTTTATGGACAGCCCGACGCTTCCGCACCACCGTTCCTCCTCAGCCTTCAGGGTTATCAAAACATCATAATATTTCAACAGATCACAAGATTCGGTTTATAGACGAGATGCGAAGTCTCAATCATGCGACGAGGCACTTTGTACACCTTCGCAGTTTTACTTTTGATTTTATTTTTATGGCTCGTAAAATGCGAGCTGTGTCTGACAAACATTTTCGTAAATATTTTCGTTTGCTATGTACTTATGTATTTCATTTATGTATTTGGCACTCTTCCGCACAAGCTATCATGGAAGGGAAGACTAGCATATAAGTTGACTTTGTGTTCACTGATATTCATAACAATGTCACGCTCACGCACGGCACGATTGTATGTTGTGCTTTTAAAAATAAATAATTAAGAAATGTAAGCCAATGCTGACTGTCTCAAACTTAATAAGCTATAAACCTAAAGACAATTCAATGTATTCTTGTACCAGTTCACAGCCCTGAAGCGAAGATTAGGCCAGGCAAGGGAGTGGCCACATGGGGGCGCTCCAAACGAAATGTCGTGCCATTTTGGCGGAAGGTGACGTCACATGCCGCACCTGACATTCCGGGTATAGCGGCTTCGCGGCCCCTCCCCATTACTGATAACTCCCAACACGGTCTTGACTTGATATTAAAAGCTTTCAGGCTACGCTCGAGGGGCTAAATCGTAATTTCTTTATTGTACTCACATGACAGTAAAAATAGCTTAACATAGAAAAAAAATGTACAAAGGCGAGCTTATCTCTAATAAGAGATTTCTTCCAGCAAACCATGTTGGGTAGGAGACGGAGATGATAGGTAAGGGGAAGAATTGCGCGTACAATAAATCGTGCCTTGGCATTTGACGTGGACTCTGGTTTAGCTTAGCATCTATTGTGACAGGGATGGCCTGTGGTATCTGTTGGGGATTAGGACCAAGACGGACATACTCGGGCTTAATCGACATTAGTATCTCACACTTTTGTCCCCCGCACGTACTTATGTAACTACCAGCAAACATTTAAATATTAGGTCAATATCAGGCTACAGTAAGTATGGTGGCTCACGCACAACGTTTAACCGCATTCGTTAAGACTAGGACTTGCTAGACGGTGAAGTCTAAACGTATTACATAATATAAACGAATATACGATCCTAACAGCCAGAATTTATCTCGTGACAATGACTATAAACACCGAAAAGTCACAAAAAAGCTGGATGTATAATGTCATCCAGGTAAAACCAAATTAAACTTCGCAGTTTTTTCATGTAGGAACCTAACTACTAGACTGATTTCTGATTTTCAAAAAATGGGACCTAACTATTGGATTGGCCATTCGAAAGAAGAAAGAATTTTTGAAATCGATTCATAAATAGTACCAATTTCGATGTAACAAACATAAAAAAACATACAATCGAATTGATAACCTCCTCCTTTTTTGAAATCGGTTAAAATAATTGAAACAAAAAGTAAACTTTAGAAAAAACCGACTTCCACAAACCCTATTTGATTAGATTGAGTTTAATACAAACTGTAACCCCTTATCCCCCCCCCCTTGGGGAATTAATTTTGTCAAATCCCATATCAGTGCTTCCCCACGCTACTAAGGAACCCCTGTACAAAGTTTCATGGCTCTAGGTCCACCGGTTTAGGCTATGCGTTGCCTGTCCGTCAGCCACGCATTGTATTTGTACCTAGTATTGAGCAGATCTGGTGGCCATATGTGGTCTTCATCAGCAGTTCCGCATCACAATATTATGCTTACCATGTGCATTTGCACGAGTTATTATGAAAAACACAAAAATCACTATAGGTCTGCCTATAATATTTGAAGAGTTCCCTCGATTTCTCCAGGATCCCATCATCAGATCCTGACCTGGTGTAAATGGGACCACCCTTGAGGTATTACCTATACGCCGAAAAAAGATTTGTTCAAATCGGTTCATAATTGGCGGAGTTATCGCGTAACAAACATAGAAAAAGAAAAAAAAAACATACGGGTCGAATTGAGAACCTCCTCCTTTTTTTGAAGTCGGTTGAAAACAGACTTCATGACCACGGCGCGGGATGCGATGTCATCTATGAACACGATACCTAATGAATGAGCCTACGAAATCTGTCTTCTTACTTCAAAATACACAAAATAAACAAATATCGGTCCTCCAAGCTCCTCACAGACAGAATTCATCTCAATGACAATGAGCGTACACCACAAAGTCACATAAAGGCAAAAATACGTACTTTTGGTAACCTTGATGACAGTCTTTTCTATGTAGAAACCAAAGTACAGGACCGATTCCTGATTTTCAAAAAATTGGACCAACCTGAAGAGTCTCCCTTTCATATAAAATAATAATTTTGAAATCGGTTCATAAATAATACCAGTTTCGATTACCAGTTTCGAGGTAACAGACATAAAAAAACCCTCCTTTTTTGAAGTGGGTCAAAAAGAAAAATAAATTTACTAGCTAGACAACGCAAAATCTAGCTCTGAGAGTAGGGCTGGCCCAATCTGGGAAAGATGAACTTGACTATGACAGGAATGGCAATGTATTAGCGAAAAACAAAGTTCAAGCTATTATCTCTTCTGTGGTTCAAGGTAGGTACCGGCATTCGTTCCTAGTCCTACGTGAATAATTCAAGGAGTTAATTGATCCAGGGCTTGCGGCACGTGAGAATGTACGCAGCCGCGTCGCCTACATCGATTTACTATACCACTTCTATTAGTCCTTTTGTATAATCTAGTCAAAAGAATCTACATATAAAGGCATATATGCCTTGTGAAAAGCGTGCTGCATTCACACGGTCAGGTCAGCTATAAATCATGCCTATGATGGACATAGTGGGTCACGGGTTCGGGGTAATCATTGACATTCTTTCCGTTGCCCGGATTCTACGGGGTGCTCCTGGTCCACTCTATAGACACTTCTTCGATGCTCCCTGGTTTGCGAGTATTGTCGTTATGGATTGTTTAACCCTGCCTACCACAGATGAAATAGGGAAGATTACCCTTTTTAATATGATTTTATTATGAAAGCTAATCAAAATAAAGATAGTCATCAGAAATCTTAGATCCTGGTTGAACTGTAGCGTGTTAAGAATTTGTCTAAGTCGGAAATTACTAGCTACATTCTGAAAAGAACTTCTAATCCTATTAACCTTCAGATCTCATTACAGATACTATTAGTTCCGACCTTGAGCTAGGTATCTTTAGGCTCTAGCACCGCCAAATCTGGCGCCCATATGTACACTGTACAGTTTGCGCCAAGTATCTTTGACCCTGAGCGAGCTGTCATCCCTCTCTCTCTCTCACACACACACACACACCACCTTACTCTATTTGAGAAAGGGAGGTAACAGCTCAATCAGTGCCAAAGAAAATTGGCGCATACCATACCTGAAAAAATTTACAGAATCTATGATAATATTTTTATATTGCCTATCATTCAGTGACCTACAATATTTATATCTCAACTTTGAAACAGTTCTGAACAGTTGTTCAGTTTGAACAACTTCTGATATGAGAATATGTGTATTTATTGGAGAATCAATATTTTGATCTTTCAAATACACACACTTGACACTGGCAAATGTATTCAGCAACGGGAAGTTGATCATACTTCATTTGAGAATATTTACTGTTTGTCTGACACAAGGGCAATTGATCTTGCTTAGGTAATTATTTTATTATTGGCGAGGCGGTTTCTCACATCCAAAGGAAATACTTGGTACCTACCAGCCCTTCACGTCCTTCCCGGGTAGAGCTAACAAGATACAAATCAACACTAACATTTCCAGATTCTCGAAAGAGAACCTGTCCAAATAGGTTCAGTGAAATCTACAAAACATGTGACATTGGCTAAAATAACTGAAGTTGTGAGATCACCATTAATAAATTGAATTGAATTATTTGGAAGAAAGTAAAGGAAAAGGACAAATATGTTTCATTTTGTAACCTGCCCCCCTAGACAAAGTTAAATGCTAAGGATAGCGAAACGAAAAAATAACTTTTTATGTATGCAATTTGACATTTGGCTTCACTAACATGACGTTACGTAGCGATTCCAAATGTTAAATTGCATAGGTACACAAAAAGTTATTGTTTCGTTAAACTATCCTTAGCGTTTAACATTGTCTACAGTATGATGTGTTAATGAATTGTTTGTGAGTAATAGCTGAACTGACTATTGGCTTAATTACAGGTCTCGGTTGGAGTGTAGATAACCCTTGGGCTGGCAAATACCCGCAGCGGTCAGATTTCAAAATAAGTTGGCTGGCAAACACCCGCAGTGGGCGGACTAAGATTGTAGCAAAAAAAAAACATGATTTTCTTTAGAAATGTATTATTTTTAGGTGATAAACAGGTTGATGTTGTACATATTGTATAAATAAAACACAAAGTATTGTATAAATAAAACAAAAAAGTCATAAATGCTAGGTTTGACCTTGGACAGCTAGGCTCACAAATACATTATTGTTTTCATTCATATACATTAAACTAGCTTGTTTCATGGCGATTCTAAAAATATAGGGGGTTCCTATCCTTTTATAGAATAATACGCCGTGAGCGACGTTTTAGTAGGCGCAGGAACAGCCCGCGAGGACCACCCCACAGAGCCTCCGCCAGTCTAGCGTAAATTTAAAAATGCGGGCCGCCACGAGAAGGGATAAGGGGGCGCCAAGAAAAAAAAACTTAGAAAGTAGGGGCTTCCGCCCCCTTATCGACACTCTGACCCATGATTTGGACCCGGGTTCTATTCCGTTCCAGCGCTGGTGCCGAGCGCTGCACAGGATCGAAAAACTGTTTACATGGTGCCAGCGCTGGCGCCAGTCTATGCTATGATAGCACACGTAGAACGCAAGGGCCTTGCGTTCTACGTGTGCTATCATAGCAAGGCAAGGCATACACTTCAATTCAGGTGAAGTTAGGGGCTGAATAACATAAAAACAGAACATTATTCAGACTAAAGTGAAAGTAGCAAGTTAAAAGAACGTTGACTCACCGGTAAATTGCTGGCTCTTGATAAACAGCAGGTTGACTCACACTTCCTAATTACGTACTACTTATTATTATTAGATAGAGAATAGTAGACAGATATTAAATACAATTAATTATAAATTTTCACCGCTGTATGTACAAATTTCAGACACAATCACAAGATCACAACTGATTGATTGATCACTATTCACGATTAGGGATGCAAACGATACATCGATTTTTAAAAACATCGATGTTTTGTTCTTAAACATCGATGTTTTATCATCGATGATGAAACTGTTAATATCGATGAAACATCGTTCTTATGAGCGATGTTTTATGAACGATGTTTTCTCAGCGCCATCTATGTATTGGTTCGTATACTTGCCAAAATTGGTGTTGCCATTACAAAATTTGATAAGTTACGTACGAGGCCGATTACTATACTAATCACTATTCACTTATTAGCGAAGTAAAGCGAATAGAAGCGTGATGCGCATAGAAAACGGGCCTTTACTCTACGGTTTTATCTAAAGGTCTGCGCTGTGGCTATGGTGTGTATGTCTGTGTTTGCGAAGCGCACAGTTCTTTCTTTCTTCATCGGCTCGGTTTGTGGAAAAGTAAAAAATAAACGCGTTTTTTTCCCTTTTTCAAAGCAGTGCCCGGTAGTCTAGAAAAACATCGTAAAAACATCGATGTATCGTTCATAAACGTCGATGTTTTATCATCGATGGTATTCTTTCGAAAACATCGATGTTTAAACATCGATGTTTTTTATGAACGATGTTGCATCCCTATTCACGATTGGACGTTATCATGGATGTCATGGATGGACTCATCGGTAAAGTATACCTAGTCTGTGGTTGTGGATGGACTGAGACTGACTGACTGAATGGAATGAAATGAAACGTCAGTTTTTATGGTTTTTATCTGAGGTTTTAGGTTTTTATCGTTTTTATGAGGTTTCTATTCTCTGAACAGAGACGGACGACAGATGCCGTAGGAAAGTGAGGGACAGAGCTATTTGCTTCATATAAATAAAATCCCACCAAAAACATTCTGTAAAAAAACTAGCCAAGTCTCGATGGAGCTGCTTGTTTATATCTAAAAAGTAATGAAATCCTGCCGTAGTGGCCGTTGAACATTCTTTATACGTCAGTGGGTACAATTTTGTTTACACGTAATGTTATATCTGTTGTAACTCTCAATGTCAATAAAAAATAAGTCATGGCAAAGTTATTTTTATTTTACATAGGTACTAATTTGCTTAAAATAGAATTCCTTTGTATACCCTTAACGAGAAGCATAAAACGATCACGGAAGGCGCCGACAGTCATTTTCTAATATTTCATAACGTGTCCCTATCAGGAAACTTGCAGCTTGTAATTTATTGTAATCAAAATTGACTTGTTGTACCCACTAACGTATAAAGAATGTTCAACTGCCAAGTCACATAACATTAACTATAATAATAAAGAAATCGCAGTAAGGAACCTTAGACTTGCTTGGCACGACTTTGTCTAGATTTCATTACTTTTCAACCGACTTCAAAAAAAGGAGGAGGTTCTCAATTCGACCCGTATGTTTTTTTTTTCTTTCTATGTTTGTTACGCGATAACTCCGCCAATTATGAACCGATTTGAACAAATCTTTTTTCGGCGTATAGGTAATACCTCAAGGGTGGTCCCATTGACACCAGGTCAGGATCTGATGATGGGATGGGAACTCGTGCAAATGCACATGGTAAGCATAATATTGTGATGCGGAACTGCTGATGAAGACCACATATGGCCACCAGATCTGCTCAATACTAGGTACAAATACAATGCGTGGCTGACGGGCAGGCAACGCATAGCCTAAGCCGGTGGACCTAGAGCCATGAAACTTTGTACAGGTGTTCCTTAGTAGCGTGGGGTAGCACTGATATGAGATTTGACAAAATTAATTCCCCAAGGGGGGGGGGATAAGGGGTTACAGTTTGTATTAAACTCAATCTAATCAAATAGGGTTTGTGGAAGTCGGTTTTTTCTAAAGTTTACTTTTTGTTTCAATTATAGCTAGTTGTTTTAGATATACGTTATGTTTTCATCTCTTCATTCTAACTCAAAAGGTGTCATTACATCAGGTGTCAGTCTGCTCTCAGGTGTCATTAGATACGGTTGTGTGCCTCTTCTAAGTAAACTTTTATATATCTACCCTACATCGTGATTATGGCGCCTATAAAGTGTACAACTTGTAAAAAGAACATAACTAAGAAGTGCCCAGGTCTTGAATGTAGCCGCTGTGAACAAAGTGTACATGCAACCCCCGAATGTGCCAAAATAACTGCCAAACAGCTGGCAGCACTTCGAGTCCCCAACGGTCTCGAATGGAGCTGCTCGGAGTGCCTTCGTGGAATGTCGCGCACGTCGTCGTTCTTTGTTCCGGAGGATGAATCGGATAAAGAAGAAGAAAACGTCTTTGCAAGACCTCAAGCTGTCTCTTTGGACGTGAAGAAACTACTTCAGGACCTGTCTAATGAAATGAAGAAAACCATTAATGAACATCTTGAAGGTCTCCAAACCTCATTGGAGTTTATTGGAGACCAGGTAGCATCGATAGAAACCACCATTAAGAACCAGAACTCGAAAATCAAGGCCTTGGAGAATAAAAACACGGATCTTCACAATGCTAATAAACACTTAGAGCTTCGTGTGGCCGCCCTAGAGCAACGGGAACAACAAGGTGAACAAAGTAAACTAGCTAGTCATCTGGAGATAGCAGGTCTACCAAGCTCCCTCAACGAAAGTGCAGAGTCGGTTGCCAAGGCCGTAGCCACAGCACTGGCAGTTGATGGCAACAACATCCGAGCCGTAAAACATATCCCAGGACGGAAAGATAAAACTAGCCATCTACTTATAGCACTGAATTCTCCCGACAGTCGTACCAAGTGGACTAAAGCTGCTAAAGACAGGACCATTACTCTGGGTGACATAACCTCCTCGACCCCACCAGAATCTGCCACTGCCCCTGTATACGTTCGCCGCGCACTGACCCCACAAAACAAGTATCTTCTGTACCAGGCGAAGTATCAACTACGCCCGGCTTTCAAGTACGTTTGGATTGATGAAACTACTGACAGGATACTGGTCAAGAAAGAAGACAATGGCAAAACATCGGCGATTCGGTCTACACATGATATTGAATTGCTTCTAGCTAAGTAAATACCTATAAATACCCACTAAACGGAATTAATCTTTTAAATTCGACACGATAAACCTAGTAGAAAGTCCTAATAGTGTGGAAATATTTAATTGTACAAATGTCAATGCATTTCTCAAGTATATACCCATAGCGAAAAACAAAAACCTACCATTATTCTGTCTGCATGTGAATATTAGATCAATGATCCGAAACTTCACTACCTTACTTCAAATCATTGATAATTGTTCCCAATCTCTCGACATTGTTATTGTGACCGAGGCTGGCATATCGGAATCCATTTCAAACCTATTCGGTATTGATGGCTACGCAATGCACACACAACTAAGAAGTAAACAAAAGGGTGGTGGAATAATTATCTACGTCAAAAACTGTCTTAAATTTACGCCTAAACCCACCAAAACACATCACTTTGAAAGCATAATAGGAACATTGGAAACTAGATATAATGAAACTATAATTGTGTGTGCACTGTACAGACCACCGGGAAAGAATAAAAACATGTTCATATCAGAACTGCATAAGCTTCTGTTAGATAACTCCACTGGGTCTCTGCTAGTCCTTGGTGACATGAACATAGATCTGAAAACACAAACATCATGTAGGAGCTCGTATCTTGACATGCTGTCCTCGTGTGGCCTCGTGTGTGGAGTCTCTGATTATACAAGAATCGAAACTCGGAATGGAACCGTCACAAAGTCCTGCCTTGATCACATTTTTATGAGACTCCCCACAATGGAACCGCACGCGGCCGCTGTTAACTCAGTACTGGCTGACCACCGCGTCACCGTCCTCGCTTGCACCGGCAGCGCGCGTAGCGCACATGTACAGGATGCTCGACAAACAACCTTAGTTACTAACATTAACTATGATATGATGAAAAATGAACTACTTTGTACTGATTGGAATAAAACTAGTGAGATGGACACGGCGGATCAAATTTATGCATTTATTAGAGATTCATTCAAAGAAGCGATGAGTAAAGCCACATGTAAAAGAGATATTAGAACTCGAAATCGCAGTGCCGAGTTATGGATTAACAATAACATCATAAACTTATGCAACAAGAGGGATGAAATATTTGGCCGGTGGTTAACAGATACAAGTAACTACACACTGAGGTTACAATACAATAAAATAAGAAACAAACTAAATAAGGTGATACAATACCATAGAAATAAATACTATAAAAATAAAATTATCGCTAACTATGGAAACCCCAAAAACCTATGGAAAATTGTGAACAATATCTGCGGTAGAATGACTGAATCTATAGATAAGACTATACTTAAAATATTTTCCCCATATAAACCTAGAGAAATTGCTGATAAATTTGCCTATGAATTTGATAACTCTGTAAAAAGAATACTTCCTAACTGCCACATAAATCTCTTATCAAAATATCAGACCCCCCAAGCTGAAGTAAGCCTGCGTTACCAGCCTGCCACGCCGCGTAAGATCTACGGACTTATTAAAAGCCTAAACACCCACAAAGCTCCAGGCCTGGATGGTGTAAGAGTCTGTGACATGCAATTAGCCAACGAGCGAGTGTGTCTAGCCATATCAAACTTAATTAACACCAGTATCAGAACTGGCCTATATCCAGACGAACTAAAGCAGGGGTGTGTGAGACCGGTCTATAAAAAGGGCAAACGTAATGACGTGTGCAACTATCGCCCAATCACGCTTCTCTCCTCAATTGACAAAATTTGCGAAAAATTCATTTGTGAACAATTACATAGATTCTTCCACCTCAACAATATAATAGACCCCAACCAACATGGATTCCAACCTCGTAAGAGTACAACAATGCTACTAACAAAATTTACAGACGATATAAATGAACACTTAAATAATAAAAAACAAATACTTGCTCTCTTTATAGACTTCTCACGGGCCTTTGACACACTTGACCACGTTAAACTTATTCACAAACTGGATGCTTGTGGGATTAGAGGTCCTGTCAAGCAATGGTGCATAAACTACCTCCAAGGACGAAAATATAAGGTGAAAATCGGCAACGAGCTCAGTGATGACATCCCAATTAGTCAAGGCACGGCCCAAGGGTCAGTCCTAGGCCCACTGCACTTCCTCACATACGTCAACGATATGAGCTACCCGATGAAGCACTGCACCACCTACCAGTTTGCAGATGACACCTGCCTAATCATAGCAGACAAAGATCCTAATGTCGCTAAAAATAAACTACAGGCGGACTTCGACACATTGTCTAAGTGGTGTCATGATGCGGGATTGGTCCTTAACGCCCAGAAGACGAAACTACTACACATCAAATCACCCTACTGTAGAGACAAGACAAAGGTTGAAATTGTTGCTCATTCCCACACCTGCATGCACAGTGGGTGTGACGATGGATATTGCGGCTGCGGCCCAATAGAAATGGTAGACACTCACGTGTATCTGGGCCTGGTGATTGACAATAGGTTCAACTGGGGTCCACATGTTGAACGTGTTTGTAGTAAGCTGAGGTCACTCCTGGCATCTTTCTGGGTCGTAAAGAACCGTTTACCATACCCCATCCGGCTCATGCTGTATAACGCACTGGGCGATTCTATAATTACTTATGGGCTATCTAGTTACGGCCGTACCTATACTACTTACTTGAGTTCCATATTAAAGCTACAAACTAGAATCCTAAAATTAATAGTATCACCGAAAATAAAAAGCAAATATGAGAATGATTATTTCCAACTATATAAACACTGTGGAGTACTTCCAATCACGCACAAAGTTCATTATTGTCTGCTTAAAGAACAATTCTTCTCTAAAAATGATCGTTTAAAAATAAACCACCCTGTAATAACTAGGCGAATGGCGCGGAACAAACTGGTTACTGTGCGCGCAAACAATACCTACGGCGAGCGGACGAGCTCTTACATGATCCCGCGCTTGATTAACGACATACCTTCGCAAACCATTAATTCACTCACGCAGACAAACCTTAAATACAAACTAAAAACTTACTTTATTTCAAAATTACAAGGGAATTAACTTGAGAATTGCACATTCTATACCCGAAAACTAGAATATATAGCCATAATTATTTGAACATGAATTATACCTACCTACATTACTTATTTTTAAACATAAAAACTGTATAAGGAGTAGATAACACCACACACAAACCTCAGTGGTTTAAGTGGTGTCTTGATCACATCAAACTCTGTTTGTAATTAGATGCCAGTAAATAAATAAATAAATAAATAAATAATAACATTTTCATGCTGAGTGGCAGTTACTGAAATTGTATAGAGTATCTGACTGATGTGACATGAATGCTTACTTATAGTAGACTAGAGAGGTTATCTAACAAGGATAGACTCATCTCTATACTGTTCTTTTAGTGTTTCTAGATATCCCAAATCTTAAGTTAGTTAGACCGTTTTTTGCTCATTACACGCGTGGTTAAAACCTTAGGTTTAAACTGAATAAGGAAGGTTTTGTAATTTTTGCGTATTTAATTCGAAAGACAACAAGGCGAAACATAATTGATTTTGAGTTAAAGATGACGTTCTATAAAAATATCTAGAATATCAGATGAATCAATTATTAGAGATAAGCAAGCAGCTCCATCGAGACTTGGCTATTTTTTTACGGAATGGTTTTGGTGGGATTTCACTTTGTAGAAACGTGGGCATATTATTTATTTTATTAGATTTTCTTATTTGACAGTTTTTTCTTTTTAGGAGTAGTTTTTTTATTATTTATTACAAATCTTTCTTTTCTTTTTTTAAATACAGTCAGCGCCATCTAGCGACGTGGGCGGGTATCACTGCCACTCTTATCTCTTATACCCTATCCAACATAGGGTGACTCTGACAGCTTGTGTCACTGTGACTTTACTAGGCATGGGGATAATGTCGATACAAATTATCGATATTCTAACTAAAGTTTCTGAAGGTTTCAAGCAAATCAAACAAAAGGATGTTGTAACATGTTTTTATTCTCGTTAAATCGATTCACCGCCCAAATCACCATCATCAAAGCATCAGATTCGGACTCGCTGGAGCAGTCTTGTAGATTTATAATCAGTTCCTGGGTAGATTGGTCGAATCGTACGTCACGCTCCCAATCTTCATCCATAATTTTTCTTGTTCTGTCGATGGCTTCAAAATTCTATTATATATCCCGAGTCAAGATTGATAACTTGTCTTACGATAAGTGTAGCACGTCACTATTTGCCAATAAAGTATGTTAATTGTCTCTATACATTTAACCGTCAAAAAATACGATACTTCATAGGCGTGTTTTGACACTGACAGCTGTCAAAGATCATCCTATGTTGGATCCACTATAAGGATTTACTTTCTCTGTGAGACAGACAGAGACAGATAATTGATTTGATCTTTGATGCAGATCAAACTCAAACACTCTCGTCCGTCATTCATTTAACAAGAATAAAAACAAGTTACAACATCCTTTTGTTTGATTTGCTTGAAACATTCAGAAAGTTTAGTTCGAATATCGTTAATTTGTATCGACATTATCCCATGCCTAGTAAAGTCACAGTGACAAGCTGTCAGAGCTGATCCTATGTTGGATCCACTATAGTCACTCACTCACTACGTTTTTTAATGTCTTACTCTTACTACATAAATTACTCTGTCTGTGAATCTGTCTCTGTGTGTGATAGCAAGCAAAGCAAGCAGCTTTGTGTGTGCAAGAATAAATTTTACAAGATTTCTCTAGATTTATCAACAACAAACTAAGTGAGGATTCGGTTAATAAATCAGCACGTCCTCCGTGCCTAAAATGAATATCTCAATTGAAAAGAAAAGATCGGATTGCTCTGCTCTGCCAAAAGGTTGGCAAAGAGAGGAGGTCTTGAGAAAGTCTGGACTATCTGCTGGCAAAGTGGATGTATATTACTACAGGTATTTTTATTTGTTCTGCGATTCCGGCCTGAGCTGTATATAGTACGTTAAAAAGACGAATGAAGTATCATGACCAGTTGGGTAAACAATCATCCAAACCACACGAAAAACAACATCAAACAAAGAACTTGTCTGCTTATTATTCTGACTGAGGCTATGTTTAGTGCTTATCTTGTTCATATCACTAGAACCATGAGCATTATCCACCATTTATCAGTTGTCCTAAGAAGTCAGAACATCTAATGCTTTAGTCCCACATCCATTACTAAATCTCCACAGGGTTGATCATCCTAGCTAACGTGGTTGCACCCGCAGCCTTCCCTGTCTGTACTTTTGTGACAATAACTTTTCTGTAGCCCTACAGGTAAAAAGTTCCGCAGTAAACCCGAGCTAGTGCGTTATCTCGGTGATAGTATGGACCTGTCCTGTTTCGACTTTCAGCAAGGTCAAATTAACAGTATGCTACTGTGCAAGACCAAGAAAGCACGAGCTCAGTTTGATTACAGGTTCCTAAAATCCAATGCCATAGTTTTCACTTGTGTTGTGATCATTTAGTGCAGTCCAGCTTTCTGTTTTACAATATGTATGCAGTTCACCATGTAGATGCTTTATGTTGATATCAATGAACCCAACTACATGATAGTATCTTAGAATAGTTTTGCTGTATAAATAGTTTTTTTTTAATTTATGCATTCTATTCTTTGAGCATATGTATTCATATTTATTTATTCATAAATTGGAAATATGATACATGTAATTTTGTCTTATTTTATTAAAACATAATTAGTAAATTGTTTATTACAAACTACCTCTACTACCTGTGTATATATTTTATGTAGATTTTAAACTCATTTCAATAGATCTATTTCATGTTAATAAGTATTACTTAATTAATTTCATTATTAATAAATAGTTTGATTGGGTGAGTCACGTCCGAAAGAAGTCAACAATGCTATAGTTTTTTTTTTTTGTAGGTTTGTTCATAAGCTGAGCTTTAATTTTTTGCAAGAATATTGCATCACTATCTATCTGTTTGATTAGAGCTTCTCTAAACAATGCAGTCATTAGTTACTCTGCCTAATTTTATCCACATGTACAGCTTTAGATGAGTTGTTGAGTTTTAGGACACATTTCTTCATACCACAACTTCTATCTTCCTGCACTGGGCCTAAAATGCTGCAAAGCTAAACTAGGCTTCATTTTCATGTTGTTTTTGTTAACAATTTTTTTCTATTTCTTCATCTTTTTCTTTTTCACTTCAAATTAGTTCATTTCATAGCACCATTGTATTTTAGTCACATGTCTGTCTTTTATTCCACTTACACTTTAGCATAGTCTTAGAAAAGTTTGTGTTAATAATTTGAATGTACTCTTATCTTAATTAAGGCCAATTTACACTTAGATTGGTGGGCGTGCAGGTGAGGAGTGCTTCGTAATCTTGTGAGTGCATAGTAGTGTCCAATTCTGTTTTGCCGCTGCTCTCAGTAAAATTTGCTACTAGACAGTTGTAAAGATAAATCATGACTTCATGAGATATATTAGTTAGATGAGGTACATAGCTTATACGATAATATTTATTACAGAATATGAAATTGATCGCTAATATTTTACGCTAATATTTTATTAAAAAAAAATAGTCTGTAAATTCAGTTTACGGACGATAATTTTACGTGATGACGACTGCGTCACAAGCCGAACGCTTATGCAGATCATGCCTCTCTATAGCTTGTTCCTCAGATTTGTTTTATTTTTAAAAGCTTTTATTTAACTTAAAACTGTCAAACAACAACACTAAACAATTAATTAGACGCTACTACACACGTTACTACACTACACGGGCACACCCACAAAATCTTATCACCTGCATGCACTCCACTAAATCGAAATATAAATTGGATATTACCGTCAGTAATCAGTAGTCTTGAGTAGTTAGTTCAATGTTAATAACAACATCAAAACCACCCGTTTACAATAGTACCAACAACACCTTTACTAAATCCCAGTTAATTTGAGAGATTTGCATAACCAGTGTTACATTTTTTTTACTTCTGAGTGGTTATGATCTCATGGTACACCTATTATTATTTAACCAATAAATACATGTATGTATTCTGTTACTTTCAACAAGTCCTGCTCTAAACTTTAAATGTTCTAAGTACACTACAGCAGAAGTAAACATGTGAAACATAACTGTATGGGATATGTCACTTTTATCTTCAAGTAGTGAACTCTACAAACCATAAGTCAAGAACCCAAACAAACCTCAAATCATCACCACTGGTACTATTGTCTATCATTATTTTTTCTCAAGCCTATGCTTAACTCATCCAGGGGTGTGCGGTCCGACGTTTCCCTGGTGCCTCCGATCCGGCAGACTGCCTCCATCTTCAAGCAGCCGGTGACGGTTTTCAAGACACAGGAGAGCAAGGTCAAGACTGACCTCAAGCATGGAACGCAGGAGAAACCTAAACAGCTGTTCTGGGAGAAGAGGCTTGAGGTTGGCTTGCTGTCTGATCGACCCACCTATTTTCCTTTGTGTGATCTTCATTACACATCTCACACTGCTGATATCCCAATGAGATGTAGACAACTGGGACAGACGTCGACGACAGAACCCACTGGTATCAATTAGATAGATGTCACCAATGCACTTAATATCAGTGATGGATAACATCGTGAGGAAACCTTCATATATCCATAGCTGCGGCAATAGGCTATCCTTAAATGGATTATTGAATAGCTAACTAAATGTGGATGCTTCTCTTTGGTTTATAAAAAAATCGAGTTGTTTTTTCATCTCTAAACCTAGTATGTTGTCCGGTTTCCAGGGTCTAACTGCATGCGACGCGTCAGGCGTGATAGGTTCGACTACACTACCGAAGTACATCAAACCGCTCGGTCCATACAACACAGATGCAACCACGATCCAGTCGTTGGCCACCGCCCTGCATGTATCACAGCAACCAATCACAGGTTAGTCATTTAAATAGACGAGGGGTATACTTTCTTTCTAACTCCTGTCTCTCTGTAGTTCCAGCCTCCTACGTCTCCTCTGAATAGGTCTCCTGTTGAGTTCCTTGATGCCTTTGCCGTATTTGGGTCGCCAAGCCCCATCGTCAAGTTTTTTTTTCATATTTTTGTGCTAAAACGTGCAATCAGTGCGTACACTTTAAGCAGTTCTTGTGCATGATTATGTGGCGTGCTAGCCAATCCCTTCCATTGTCGGATTGCCTAATAAGTGTGGGTTAGACAGCGTCCCATACATGCTTCCTCTTCAGCCGTCTTATGGTTGGGGGAGCGCCCAGTGCCGAGGCAAGCTCGTTTTGGTGGCGGTCAAAAGTCTATCTATGTTGATATCATCCAACCACAAAGATCAACCAGGCATCTCCTTCCGCCCGCCTTTACAAAGTTGAGCTTTCTGCTAGTTCTATATCTATTTCAACTTTAAATTTGTCTAGTTTCTACACAATACAAAAAAAATACAAACAAACCACCCAGAAAACGCCTGGCCCAAAGGTGCCCATTACACTGGCAGCGTTACCGCTCTGCACAGCGAGCGACATCCTGCTGTAAGCAAGGCTGTAGGCAAGCTTG
This sequence comes from Argyresthia albistria, assembly GCA_963457715.1. Classification (NCBI taxonomy): domain Eukaryota; kingdom Metazoa; phylum Arthropoda; class Insecta; order Lepidoptera; family Argyresthiidae; genus Argyresthia; species Argyresthia albistria. Next base: position 72,254 of record CAUOQF010000093.1, read on the forward strand.
AGCCATTGCCTTGTATACCAAGAGTAGCCCTGAAGCCCTAGAGTGGTTGTCAAAACCGTCTACAGCTTTCCAACGATCCTTTGACGCGCGGTGAGAGGTGGAACTAACGCTGGAAGACCAATGAGGAATGGAAGGTTGATGACAAGTTCGTTGCATTAGATTGCGTAGAAGTGGCGCCCCCCTGTAAACGTAACTCAGTCATCAGCCAAAGATCGTTGGAATTGTCTTTGAAAAAACTGTCACTGTGTTATCCAATTAGAGCTCGTCTAAGCTGAAATGACGCGCCCCACTCCTTGGTTTTGTATACTTACAAGTCTTCGTAAATTAGTTTCGGTTTATTTACGTAACGTTTGATTGTTACGAGGTTAATTTGTGATATCCTCATCTGCACGCGCAGGGCAGACTGGCTCGAACAGCTCGATTCTGGAGAACCCGGGCGTGTTCCTGAACCCGGAGCAGCCGCTGATCGCGGCGGTGGCCATCAGCAAGGAGGACGTGCGGCGGCAGGAGGAGCGCGTGCGACGTGCGCGCGCGCGGCTGCAGGGGGCGCTGCTCGCGGCCGCCTAGCCCGAGGTACGCTCGCACTATACAGCTGTTACATACATACATACATCAGCAAGGAGGACGTGCGGCGGCAGGTACTTACTCGTACTTCGCAAATAAATAATTCACCAAGTTAAAACAAAAAAAAACTGACTTCATGACCACTGAAATCACATAAAACCTGTCAGCGCGGGATGCGATGTCATCTATGAACACGATAACCTAATGAGCCTACGAAATCTGTCTTCTCACTTCAAAATACTACAAAAAATAAACAAATATCGGTCCTCACAGACAGAATTCATCTCAATGACAATGAGCGTACACCACAAAGTCACAAAGGCAAAAATACGTACTTTTGATTACCTGGATGATTCAAAAATTTATTTTTTATATGAAAGGGAGACTTCAGGTTGGTCCCATTTTTTGGGTTCCGTACCCGAAGGGTGCCAAACGGGACCCTATTACTGAGACTTCGCTGTCCGTCCGTCCGTCCGTCTGTCTGTCACCAGGCTGTATCTCATGAACCGTGGTAGCTAGACAGTTGAAATTTTCACAGATGATGTATTTCTGTTGCCGCTATAACAAAATATACTAACAAATAAAATAAATTTAATATTAAGGGGGGCTCCCATACAACAAACGTGATTTTTTTTGCTCGATATTGATAATGGTAGCAGGTAGACGCTTAAAATGTTCACAATATATTGAGTATATTATTTACTTAAAACATAAATAATTAAATTAAAATTAAATTAATATTTAGGGGGGACAATTTAATATTTTTTGCCGTTTTTTTATAGACAATGGTACGGAACCCTTCGTGCGCGAGTCCGACTCGCACTTGGCCGGTTATTTGAAAATCCGGAATCGGTCCAGTAGTTAGGTTTCTACATGAAAAACTGCGAAGTTCAATTTTTTTTACATGGATGACATTATACATCCAGATTTTTTGTGACTTTTCGGTATTTATAGTCATTGTTACGAGATAAATCCTAGCTGTTAGAATCGCATATTCGTTTACATTATGTAATATGTATGGACTTGACTGTCAGGAGGCTGTAGGATTTTGTAGGCTCGTTTTCGGGTAGACGACACTGTAAAACGAGCGGGGAAGAGCAAGTAATAGGTCATGAAGTCGGTTTTTTACGTTTACGATTTTAACTTGGCGAATTATTTGACTTTCGGTTAAAAAATATTTCAGCACAAACACGCGGATAGCGCGCCCCCCGCCCAAATTGAAAAAAAAAAAGCTTTAGTAAAAACTGTGCGCCGGGTGCCCCGCCCCCCGCGCCGAAATTAAAAATAGATCTTTTCGAATAGATGTAATGAAAGACCCATTAAACCCTCCACTTGACTATCCACCCTCACCCGCGGCTCAATGGTGCGTTTTATGGACTTGTTGTACAATCTACTATAGTATTGCCACTAGAAGCAATGTGCGTTATGTTTTGTTTGTAACGCAGGTGGGGGGTCCGCCCCCCGGCTCCCCCGCGAACATGCCGCCGCCGCCCCCGCCGCCGCCGCCCGTCGAGCGACACACACGGACCGACACGCACACGCAGACTCACACGCCCACGCAGGTGCAGACGCACACGCAGACCCTGCCGGAGCCACAGCCACAGCCACAATACCAGCCACAGTACCGACCTCCGGCCGCGCCCGAGCCTGAGGCCGAGGCCGAGCTGGCGTCGGAGACGGAATCTGAGAGCTCCGGCGATATTGTCATTTCTGCGTCGGCTGACTCCACCGTGGATGATTAGATTGTAGTCATATGTACCAGTACGAGGCCATTGTTTTGGCACATCGTGTCTCGTCTCGCTCTCTCTTTGCAAAGTGTACTGGGGCCTTAACATTTTCATAAGTCCCTAAGTAACGAGTTTAGAAAAGGGCCACTGTTGTATACGCCCTCCTACAGCTGATATCATGTTACATTTTACCACAAGTACATAAATAGACTTCAGTATTATAAGCCCTATACCATTGTAGTTAAGTATCTCTACTGGTATTAGGTATTGTGAATAAATAATATAATATGCTCAAACATAATTATGTTGCTTGAAAGCATGATAGAATATACTGCCATTATATCTAAATTATTTCTCAGTTTGTTTCCGCCCGCCATGATAGGCAAATGTTGCTAGTGCCAACATAGAGAAAAATTCCCCATTTCTCGCGTTTTTCTGATAGTGTTATGTTTTTTAATCGCTCGTAAGAAATGTACTTCATATCTGTATACCTATTCCAACAACTACTATCACTGTTACGTCAGTCGCTGCGGCAAAACATTGCGAAATATTCATCCAATTTTCAGAACCGTGAAATAACTAAAAATGGTATTGTACAATTATTTTGTTTTCAAGGGGAATTAAGCCATAAAATATCTTTCTTTGACTTTATTATGATAACACAGAATTGCCGAAAATATAAATGAAGCGGCAACATTATCTTTACACTTGTGTGCGCGTAGGAGTTCGTCCGACAAGGGGAAGAATTTAAATGTGTATGTGCAACACGCACACATAGAAAAAAACGTGGCGCGTTGTTTTGACTGAAACACTCTGTCTATGAGTTCTTGGTCTGAGATTAGGGCAATCTCAGAAAAAATAAATAATCATATACATTTTAAAATAGAAGTAATGATTGGTATAAAACCAGCGGGGCTACCATGAGGCACGCCACTCACCTATTATATTCTATTTTAGTTTATGGCACTTTGTTGCCTATCGACAAATTCTGCCAGTGTCAGGTGTAAGGCTTGACATGGGTCAGACTAGCCGCGAGGTTAACAGGTTTAGGGAAATATATCCTTGCGTATATTCTATGATAGCGAAGGCCAAAGATACTAGGTACCAGTCGTGCAGATAAATGTCAAACGCGACTCAATGACGTTTCTCCATACTTGCGAACATTGATTTTGACAATAAATTGTGACAAAATTCGCGACTAAAGTAAGTAGCGTGCCACATGGTAGAGTGCTACATGGATATTTTGGCACTTAGATGACACTGACAGGGGGCGCCACTGCAACACTGATAGATTGAGTGAGTTAGTTCCGACCCTTGGCCCACGTGCCAAAACATCCATATACAGACTGTCTAGTATAAGTTGGCGTTCCTGTGGCGGCGCCTCCTACAAGCTAACAAGCTTTGACAACTGTCACATCACTCATCATCACAACTGGCAAAATTAGTACGTTTTTTTCCACACGACAACTTACGCTAGACAGTCTGTAGCACTGTAGCCCCGCGGGGCCATTATCCTCGCTCATTCGATATCTACACCTATATCGAGTGATTTTGTATGGGAATCATTCGATTTAGGTGTCATATCCGTATATCAAATGCACGAGAATCATACCCCAGACTTAAAATGAACTTGTAAGTTGTAATCATTGAGCTACCATTATTACGTACCTACCTACTACGTACGCTAGTAATGGTATTTCAATGGTCGTAATTGTAAGTAATAGATGTAAAAAAATAATTAAGTGTGTAAGAAACACACTCGGTGTGTACTATTAATAAACTTTTAATAATTATATACTTTTATAGAGCTTTTCATTTAAAATAAAAGGTTAGGTATGTAGCTAAATGCTAATATTTATTTAAAATGCGAATTCACAACCGTAAAAAAGTTTGGCATAGGCTATTTAAAACTAGAATATTGTCAGGTAACAAGATAGACTGATAAAAGTTAAGACAATTTGAGCTTAGAGCAATATGAATTTTTCTCACGCAATAACTGGATAATTTAGCTTTTTCCTATGAAGCCCAAAGCAAAATTGATAAATAGTAAAATTGTTCATGAAATAGCTGAATATTTGAATAAATAGCTTCTTCCTATTTAGTATACAAATTGTATAACATGTGATCCTATGATGTACAACATGAGAATGAGAAAAATAGCGATACACAATTCGTCCCAAGCTTTGGACGGCTTTAAGATTATTTAAGTTATTATTTAGATAAATAGTTTGCTAGGTAGTCATGTCATCCATTTTACATGTAAGTAGGTTACTCTAAACAAGTTTGTTGGGATAAAATTATTGATCAGGCATTTTGTGGGAGCATATACAATAATAATAAAAAACTTTGGTACACAAAATCAAGTACTTACAAAGTAAAATTTTATAATACATACACATTTCTTACATTAGGTTAGACTTGTATCTTGAACACAAATTATGACTAGAATAAAATTTAAATCTTATTACTATTAGTTAATAGCTCATGCATGTGCCATCTTATCTCTGATACAGACATTTGTGTTATTTGTTACCATAATTCAAGAGAAAATTCAATGTGCTTTAAATATCTATTCTGATAAATCTAAGGCCCCCTTATTAGATGGTAAGTATGCAAATATTTAAAACTTTTATAATATTAAAATGGAATGCTGCCTTGTCTAGTCTAGCTAGAATTGAACATTATCTAATTGCTTTGATATGTTGATAATTATTGTTTTATAACTTAGCTAAAAGTTGATCCTAAGATATGAAACGGATATGTAGTGTAGGTAGATAAAGTGCTGGCTCTATCCAAATAGGTAGCAATTTATTTACAGTGTGCTCTGTGTGCAAGGCTTAGGTCCATGGATAAAAGTTTGAAAATAAAACAGTACCAACAGTAAAGTAACCCAAAAAATAATACTGGATAAGACGTGATTGAAAATCTGGCATTGTTCTGGATATTATGAAAGTCCTCCATTTGCTATACATATTGTCCACACCTTCGAGATTGGCTATGGACAAGTGGTGAGAAGGAATCCGCTTCCCTATGCCAATGCGACGGAAATGTTCATTGATTGTGTTCTGGTCAGCAGTGGGAGTGGGGCCCACATTCATTATACATGAACATATCCAATACAATACTGGACTGGCAGAAGCCAGGAGTCTGGTAGAAACTTGAATATGAACAAAAACAATACAGAAAATAGTCAAAAACATCACATGTACCACATACACAAACATTGTAGGATCATTGGCCCCAAATCCTTTAGAATATTGTCGTGGTCTGTAAGGCATCTTGTTTGAATCTCTACCACTAAGTATACTGCTTCTTATCCCAAGTTGAAGACACATTTTCACATTATTTCTTATGTAAACACTACAGTGGTAAATGAGCAAAAGTATAATTGGTAAAGCTAAAGCAAAATTGGGAATTTGTTTGAATTTATAGTACTTGAAGAATCCAACATCCCAATAATAGGATTGTACGTAAGAATATGAGAGAGGCAGAGTACTGTTGCACCATGGACTGGAGGCACTGCCTGGCATAACATACTCATAGCCAGATAGAAACTCTGGTAAATTATGCTCATTTTGGATGCAGTACTTAAAATAATTATATGTTTGAACTAGGAGGAATGGAATGAGGGCTATTATCACAGTCAGTAACACTGCCATACCTGAAGTCAGCACAGGTAACAACAAGAATGGAAGAATTAATTTGCGCTTTATGGTCTTGTATTTGTACATAATTTCAGGTATAGTTCTCTCAATAACATTTTTGAAACTGGCATATAATATAAATCCTAAGTTAACAGACCCATTGGATCTGGAGATCATAGAGAACCCAGCAGGAAAACCACTGAGGATGTCAATGTTTGCAAATCGCAATGTCTCACTATCTGTACATTTGAGCATTGTGTAAAAAGACATCCATGCAAAGAGTGTCTCTGCATATGGCGCTGAAAAAAATATACTTGCAGGGTTCACACAGTAGAGGACAGTGGCTTTATATGCCTTGCTCTCACTCCTAAGTATTCTCAAACTAAGTCTGTGTAGCACATCTGCCGATTTTATGAACATTATGAAATTAACAAGTACAGCTGACAGCAACAATATGCTGTGAAAGTTTAGTATGGATCCTAAAATACTGTTTAGCATGTATGCTACATATCTAACAATCAGAGGGAAGAATGGAAAGAATGCTAAGCAATTCTCGTAGGTATAGCCATACTGTGCGATGTGTAAGAAGTAGTGGGCATCCCATCTCTTGAAGCCGCCGAGTAGCTTATCCACAAAAATATCTGCATAGCCGCGTCGCAACGTCGGGTCCACAGGACTTACAAAAACGTTCGCGTCATGGTCAGGAATTATTAAATTAGAGAAAGCTTGTAATAATATCACAGACACTCGTGTGGCAAAGGCAAACCATAGAATTTTCTGTCTCGGCGAATACATCGCGCTGGAAAAATAAACAAACAAATCGTTACGGAAAGTTTAGAATACAATGTTAGTAACTATGGTAAATCTTGGTTGGTTCAGGAAATTGGTGAGTGAGCTAACGCTTACACTTACATACTATCACGGAATATTCACTTAACTTTGCTAGCTGTGACCAGGGCCAGGGTCGTTGGTTTTTATTATCTAGTAATCTTAGTATCAAGCAAGCACAGGAAATCACAATGATCAATTCTTTCTGCCTGGAACAAGGGCCTGGAATATTAATTATTTATACCTGGAATCTGGGATATTTGTTTTTATTTGTAAATTTTGCACTTTTGTTGACATGCAATCACAGACTGTGCATACGTACGATGACAGCGATCACAGATTAATGGCCAAGCAAGAAACTCCCGCGCGCTCGACTCGATCGTCGTTCGTTCGTTCGTCTCGTCGAGCGAGTGCCGAGTTGACGGCGGCGGCGGTCGGCGACGGGCGAGCTCGAGCAACCATTAGTGCCTTTTCACATGTACCCGGCAGCCGGCCGGTCGCCGGGCCGGGTAAAGTAGAAATGTATGAGCTCCAGTCGCGACCGGCCGGTTGTGCATGTGAAAGCTGTCATTGGAGCTCATACATTACTACTTTACCCGGCCCGGCGACCGGCCGGCTGCCGGGTACATGTGAAAAGGCACTTATTGTGTCGATTTTTCTAATATCAGATCTCAAAAAGTCAACCACCTTTTCTTAAATCTTGTTCGCGTCTCACATGTTTCGTCATCACATGACACTGGCATAAGTAAGACAGATTGCCCCACTGAGGCCCCATGAACTAAAATTGAAGTTGAAGTTGAGGACGTGGAGTGTCGCGTCGTCGAATAAGCCCGCAGATCTGTGACCCTCAGAACAATAACTAAAGTGCTGTTGTGACACCTAACCTGCATTGACGTTTACAATCTGTGAATTGATTGACATTGACGTTTTGGAGGTTATTAAAATTTTATTTTTTGTTTTTGTTTCGTTTTTTTTGCCTTTAATGCTTTAATTAATCCTCTCTCTCAAGTGCTTCAAGCCATTATTATTATGTTTGCGAATAAAGTTGTGTTAATAACGGGTGCCAGCTCCGGAATCGGCGCTGAAAGTGCCAGAGCATTTGCAAAACTTGACGCCAATTTGGTGCTTACCGGTAGAAACAAGGATAATCTTGACAAAGTGGCCCATGACTGCGAGAACAACTCGTCCAAGAAGCTGACCCCACTCGTGGTCATAGCCGACATGAACAATGAGAATGAAGTCGAAACTATTGTGAAGTCAACTATCCAACAGTTTAAAAAGATAGATGTGCTTGTTAACAATGCAGGAATAATAGAATCTGGCACTATTGAAACAACATCTCTTGCTCAATATGACAAAGTAATGAATACAAATGTTCGCAGCATCTATCAACTTACCATGCTGGCAACCCCTTACCTTCTAGAAACTAGAGGCAGTATTGTAAATGTTTCTAGTGTCACTGGTATGCGATCCTTCCCCAATGTGCTGGCATATTGTATGTCAAAAGCAGCTGTAGATCAGTTTACGAGATGTGTTGCTTTAGAATTAGCACCAAAGGGTGTTCGTGTGAACGCAGTCAATCCTGGAGTCATAACAACAGGCATCCACAAAAAGGGTGAGAGTGGCATGAGTGAGGATGAGTACGAGAAGTTTCTGGAAAAGTGTGCAGCTACGCATGCACTCGGTCGCCCAGGGTATGTGCAGGAGGTTGCATCTGTGATCACTTTCCTAGCAAGTGATGCGGCCAGCAACATAACTGGTGCCACCTTGCCTGTAGATGGAGGTCGACATGCTATGTGTCCACGATAAAAACAATGTGAATCCTTTTTTTACATTCCATATTAGAAAACATTTGTATTTTACTTATTTTTAACCTAAATCCAAACTTATCAGTCACTGAGAAACATTTGTTGGCCTTTAAATTCAATCCGATTCGTATGCCGATTACAAAAACGACCAAATTAAAAAATTCAAGGAATCGTCCAGCCTTCTCTCACCATTAGCCCTCACATGGCCTACAGTCATGTAATTCTGTCTTTTTGTCCCAAAATTTATGTACGCCCTGCGTGGTGCACCAATCTAGAAAAGACGAGACCTCCTTTATTATTTATACCAAATGATTAGATCAACTTTAACAGAAATTCTAAATTGTAATATGAGAGATAAAAGCTGGACTCAAGCCACCTTACCTATCGGCTTGAAGGCCTAGGCATCCGCAGGCTAGCGGACATGGCTCTACCAGCTTTTCTGTCCTCAGTACACAGCACGTTAGGCCTCGTCGGTAAAATCATTAAGCATCATTAAAATCATGTAAATATTTGTACACCGTACTATACGGTAAAACACACTCAACAAATTCGAAGCATTGTAAATAGAACCACCTATACTGTATACGTGTATTTTAGCAAATAAACTATCTGAATCTGAATCACTTAGTGACGTTGAGGTCGCTTGCTTGACTGAGACTTGGTCCAACATAGCTAGCCCGAGCACAGCCCCACCATTAGACCCGTGTTCACAGAAGCTCTGGGATGAGCCGCTCTGTATTAAGGCTCAAAAGAACCTTGTGGAATTATGCACAAACCATACAGAGAGTGCTCGTCTCTTGGCCACCTGTGAGGAGTCAGGTTACTGGCTGAATGTGCTCCTCTGAGAGAGCTTAGGGACTCTGCTGGAGAGAACATTTAGTTTAGCCGTAAGTCTTAGGCTGGGGGCCAAGACAAACAAGCCACATCCCAGCCGCTGTGGGGGAGACATTAACCAACTGGGGCATGTCGCCGCAGTCGCGGGCCGCCTGTCGCGCCATGCAACACTGAATGATGTCATCCGCCGGGCTCTTGCCAGTGCAGGCGTTCCCGCGGTGCTAGAACCTTTAGGAATATCGCGGGACGATGGCAAGAGGCCGGACGGGATGACACTCATTCCGTGGAGAAACGGGCGGTCGCTTGTAGAACACCAAAACAGTGAGAAAACAAACCGCGGCCGGCGGCGCGGGGGGTGTGCGTTATGGGTTATGGGAGACGGGGCGGGCGCGAAGGAATACTCGTCATACAAACTCCTTGAGCAAATGACTTCTCGAGATTTGCTTGGTCGATTTTTGTCCGGTAGTGGAGATTAGTTGGTTATGATTATAAGGAGTATAACATAAGAATAAAAGTTTATACTCAGTCATGGTATAAAAGTATGGAACTCTTGAATAAAACGGATTTATAGCGAGGGTAATGAATCACTCGCGTCGCCCAGGATTATAACACTGGAATCATCGTGCATCACACCCGTTGTAGTCCCTCACTTGCTCGCGATTCATCTATGGTCCTCGCATTAAATCTGTCCTTTATTTACTAGTTGCACAATGTACTAATATCACTACATAACCGTTTTGGTTTGGGGTTCCTTTAAGTAAGGATATAATTAAAACAATGATCTCTTTTTATGTTTATAATAATTGCATTCTGTCTGTTACATTATAATATTGTTACACCCAGATTCTTATGATTTCAGACAAATCTAGCAGTCTAACATCACAGAGTACACTCATTGTCAATAACATAGATACTTTGCTTATGGTGTGCATACAAATAATACCAAATATAATTTAGAAGAGTCTTTTTGCATGCAAAAGTATTGTACTCTTGATTACACTCTAGATTTGGCTGTAGGTTTCATTAATGTCAAACAATTACCAAACTATCAGTACCTCGGTTGAAAAACAATATAATACAACAGCTTAGTGCTGAGATAAGATGTTTTTACACAAATGAAGTGTGCATTAGTGTCAGACAGAGCTCCTATTTCCAGTGTTGTTGGTATATTCTGGGAAGTTCAAATGTGTACCTACAAAACAGTGAGCTGTACTCATTTCATACTTTATACAACTTAAATTTACTGAATTCACTATAAAACCACTACAATAATAGGCTACGAAAAAAGCTAAACTCTTATTAAAAATAGTTACCACCACAAATATATTATTTTAACTGATAAATATCATACATGACAACAGTCAATCGTCCATATCTCAAATCACAAACAATATGGACTCTATTCAACTTCTGTTGAGTGTATTTATGAACCAATAGCAGGCAATGCACAGACACGGTTGTATGTAGAATATCTTTATTATTAAAGTCTATGTTCAATTAACTGTTTCATGCACCATTGATATAATAATAGGAATAGATAAATATTGTTACTTTAATATGCCTTGTGTAGCATGATCATTGTCCAACATTGTTTTGTGACAAATAAATGTAAAAATCAGTTGACAAGCTAAAGATGATACTTACGCCCGGTTTCCGAAAGAGCAATCGAATGTAACAGACTGTTAATATTATCTCATTACAGCCAATCACGTGGCGCTCTTTCTTCGAAAGTGGGGGTTATATTTATCTAACACACACATATCATACTTGGCGTGCGGATATAAAGTATACAGACAGCTATTGAGTGCCTCAACTTATCTGTTATTAGACAAGTAGGGCAGAATTCACCCTAGTTGATATACTTACTGCCTGTCCTCTCATACAGAAGCATGCTGTGAATATGCCTCGTTAAACTGAGTTCGATCAAGATAGCCTGTTGTAGGTACATGTATGAATAGATGATGCTTTTGGAGTACTTACAGTTTTACTGCATGAAAATAATTTCATTGCAAATTATATATTTACACATATTTTTGTAATATTCATGCTATTACACAATGTAGTTGGGCATCAAAAAAATAGATAGAAATACGCATACATACATATCTCTGTACAAAATAGTCTTATAGCAAAATCAACTAAATTTTGACTATACCCTTTCATTCTTACCTTAGAAATGCTTTATGAAAATGACAATTAATCATAGAAATTAAACAACAATTTCGTATTACATCTAAAACAAAGAGGAATGAAACATCTAATTAGTTAGTTTAATAAATGACTCATTTTCAATGAAAGCATTCACATGTTTTATGGATACACTCACAGTGAAAACATGTATCAAATCAATAAAGTTATTACATTTATTTACCTTTGTCCTACCAATACCTCATTATCATTACGTTACGCACGACATAATTTTGGGAAAACCAGCAATTATGCTATAACAAATAAAAGCCTATAGGCCTAAAGTTGACATTGAATTCGTCGTCCCCATACTTGGGTAATTTGGAATGATTAGCAAGCTGAACCAATAATGTGGGAATTTACAATTATTCGTAAAAAATGAGGATTTCAAATAAATTAATGCGCCTTTAGTCTGAATGACACCAGAATATATCTTCCTCCTGACCGAACTGCAGATACATTAATGTGGCCGTAAAATTCAAATCTGATTTGTCGCTTAAATTTTTGCATGTAACTAAAAACAGCAACTTTGATGGCACTTGCCACGAAAACATTAAATTGGCACACACAACAGCAACTTTTTTTCAGCCTATGCTCAGT
>CAUOQF010000094.1:0-14256 GCA_963457715.1 Argyresthia albistria
CCGCGATTTTCAGCCATACTATTTAGTAACAAAAAAAAAAGAAGAAAATAAACAAAAGGAAGTGGTAACTAGAGACGGCGCGACTACAGACTCAAGTCTTGTTGCGGCGAGAGGTTGGTACGAGAGGAAGGAATAGTCTCTGCTGATCTAGCAAATGTGCCCTGAGCTTCCGCCCAAAGGCATACTTACTAGTCGCTTCACGGACTGGAGGGGGAATATCATTCCAACACTTAGATGCCGCAAATTTGAAACTCCCGCGGAAAGTCGCCGTACGATGCGATGGTATCAAAATTCTATCTTTGTGCACGCCACGTTGTCGGGTCGCCCATTTTATCTTGGTGTACAAGTAGGGTGGGGTTCCTGTGCGTATTACACCAAATAGTAATTTAGCAAGATGTAGATGCCGACGAGCTTCCATGTTCAGAAGTTTTGCTGCATCCAAGTATGGGGTGATATGGGATCTAGGCGGGATTTTGAAACAAAAACGTGTACATGCGTTTTGCACACGTTGTATTAACCTTTTAGTCCGACCAAGTATACAACCACCATAGACGACATCACAGTAGTTTAATCTAGATAATATCAATGATTCACTTAGCCTGACACGCAAATCAGTGCTAAGGTAATCACGTATATTATAAAGAATCTTAAGGCGGTAGAAGCAATTGCTGACTACGTTTCTAATGTGATTTTCGAAACGAAGCTCACCGTCCATCAACAACCCAAGATTTTTTGCTTCTACGACCCTTTCCACTGGTTTGCCCCTGATAGCTATATCATTGGGGGCTAGGGCTTGGACGGTATTATGGATCTGACTTTTTGTGCCAAGGATCATGTACTTAGATTTACTAGGGTTTAGCACAAGACAGCTCCTCTCAGACCATGACGCCACCCGCTCTAAATCGTTGTTAATGCATTGGACAGCAGTGTTCACGTCGGAAGGAATGGAAGATATATATAACTGGGTGTCATCTGCGTAGAGATGGCACATGCTGCTCTCCACAACAGAAACGATCTCTGCCGAATAAAGAATAAATAGGAGGGGGCCTAATATTGACCCTTGAGGCACACCCCTTGATAAGCGCTTTGTCGAGGAAAACAACATAGTACCATCGCTTTTTTCCAATCCAACAACCTGCGCACGGCCCGAGAGATAGCTGTCAAACCACTTCACCGTGGCACTGTCAAAACCATAATAGGACATTTTTGATAATAAGAGGGGCGTGTTCAAACAGTCGAAAGCTCGGGAGAAATCTAGCAACACCAGAATTGTGCTTCTACCATGGTCAAGCTCTGACAGGATGTTGTCTACTACGTCAATAAGGGCTGTTGATGTCCCTCTACCCTTCCTGAAGCCTGACTGCAATTCCGGTAGTATGCCATTTCCCTCCAGATATCCCGAAAGCTGATCACACACTGCCCTCTCGATTATCTTGGAAAGACAGGGAAGGATACTGATGGGACGGAGATCGGAGATATGAACGGGATTAGGAATTTTAGGGAGTGGGATAACCTTCGCAGTTTTCCAGTCAGTCGGGAAAGTGTTGGTCAGTATACTGCGATTAACCATGTCAGTCAAGATCGGTAGTGTCCGCGGCATAGTTAAAAGCAACATGTCGATGTTAATAAAGTCCAGTCCGGTAGCATTTGTCTTGAGATTTGTCTTTGGGGGATGAATTTGCAAAAAAACTGTTTCATGTGACCAGTTTTTTTTTTAAAATACTCATCCTAAATTCAAAATTTGGAGCTCCTAACTTCAAAACAGACGGACTATCATTCAAAATTCACCCCTTATTTTACCCTCTTAGGGGTGGGATTTCTGGAATTCCTTCCTTAGTGCTTATGTATGCATGGCATCTTCTATGTGCAAAATTTTACGTCTCTAGGTAAATTGGTTTGGGCTCTGTGTTGATACCCATCAGTCAGCTTATGATTTTATATACATAAATATACAGATTCCTGTGCAGATCCTGCATGGAGATGGATGAGGCAGCCACCCACGTCCTACTGGAATGTTCTGGTGTGGTCGGCAACACACCTCGGATCACCGGGGTTGCTCCAGGAAGTCGTCGGCAACGTCAAGGGTCTGCTAGACTTCCTACAGGAGCTGGGTTGGCAGGAGTAGTGCCCCCAACCCACATCACGCAAAATAGGCGCAATTTACAGTCGTCGAGTTGCGGAAACCTAGCCCGCGATAACTATAACTTTATACATTTTATTTATTTATTTTTTATTTATTTGGATTTGTTGATGTTTCACAGCATGAATTAAAACAATAAAAATAACAAAAATATAAACAGGTAGTGCCAGTTACGAAACACATCCATAAGAAATTTTGAATGGGTATTTAAAGACATTAAAAAACATTGAATATTGAATTTACCTAATTACATACAATGCAAATCAGAAAAAAAAATATGAAGAAAAATAAAAATAAAAAGGCAGCGTCTGTGTGTACATGAGGGTGTATGTGTGTGTGAGTGTGTGTACGAGGGTGTATGCATGTGTAAGTTCCTTTAAATTGAGCAGACCTTGCTGCTTGACAATATTGTCAAAATTTGAAATTGACAAATCTTTGTATCAATTTGCGATATAAACTGAGTATGGTTTAGGTGAAAGACATCGGCCTCCGCAAAGTGCTCCTCGTACATATCAATGCTTCTATTGATTGGTGAGTTGGAGGCATAGATGGTGCGCGCGCGCTCGTGCCCGAGCACCGCCGGAGTGTGGCGGCGCGAGCGCGCCGGGGCGACGCGCATCAGCACGGACCTCACCAGCCACTCACTATCCACTCTGCTGTTGATGACATCGTGAAGAAGTTTCTGATCCGCCAGCATCCTCCTGATATCCAAGGACGCCATAGAGTTACGAGAGAGACCCAAGTCGTAGTCCACTGATGACCCGTCACATCTAAACTGCAGTTGCTTTATGAATGCTTTTTGAACCTTTGCATACATATACAGATTATTGAGGGACACTATGAGAACCTTTTTTTTTATGTAGCCATTAAGTATCCCACTGCTGGGCAAAGGCCTCCCTAAGCTTTACCCACAATTCCCTACCCTGGCAGAAACTTATCGAGGTCATCCTGCCATCTCCTCCTTGGCCTGCCCGGAATCCATCTTGTGGCACCCAGTCAGTGAGGATGTTCGCCCATCTTTCTGGGTGCAAGCGGCAGACATGGGCATGCGGTACCCATGAAAAGCTTGGACTGTGTTATTTCAGGAAAGACAAGTTGAATTATTCTATGAAATACAAACTAAAAACAAAATCTTTCACTTTTTAAAAATTATGTTTTTATTTGGATTCATTCATTTACTCATAATGATGTGTAGCTAGTTGTAGGAAGGTTTGAGATTTGGTTGTTTTGTTACCCAACCTTTGAATTTGGTGATAGTGGAAATTAATAACCTAAACAGTTGGCTAAGACCTTTGCCCATATTTTGTTTTTGACACCACACTGTTGTTATTACATTCACCAAAATCAACACTGAAGTAAAGAGTTCAAACAA
Source organism: Argyresthia albistria (assembly GCA_963457715.1). Classification (NCBI taxonomy): domain Eukaryota; kingdom Metazoa; phylum Arthropoda; class Insecta; order Lepidoptera; family Argyresthiidae; genus Argyresthia; species Argyresthia albistria. Next base: position 3,513 of record CAUOQF010000094.1, read on the forward strand.
TTCCCGCGACAACATGATAGATGGCAGAAGCTATAAATAATCTCATCATCAGCCTGCCTGCCGCCAGCCTACCGCGAGGGGGCAGGAGCGGCAGAGCGGGCGGGGGGAAGGGAGGAACTAACCTGAGTTGGTACTGCTGGGCGACCTGCTCCCGGTGCTCGAAGTCAGCCCCGGAGCCGCCCGCCACCATCGCGCCGCGCGACGACATATCGCCGAGACTGCACGACACCGGCGCTCACCAACGACACATCGCACGCAAGAGGAACACGAGGGCAGCAGCTGAAGCGAGGAGAGCTTTCCACAAATATCAGAGACCTTGGATTTTTCACTTCTTCACGCACTCACTGTCACTGACTGACAGCTGATATGATGACTTGGAGATGACGTACCACGTCAATCAAAACCCCCGTTCCGAGTCACACCAAAATCGATTACAGCGTCCAAGTCAGTTTTATGGTTGAATTTCTATTCTATATTCCTTGCCAAAATCGAAAATACATTAATACATGGGTTTGATATTTAGAATAACTATACTACCCTATCCAACATAGGATGATCTCCTGTGATGATCTCTCTCTGACAGATTGTCACTGTGACTTTACTAGGCATGGGGATAATTTCGATACAAATTATCGATATTCTAACCAAAGTTTCTGAATGTTTCAAGCAAATCAAACAAAAGGATGTTGTAACATGTTTTTATTCTCGTTAAATCGATTCACAGCCCAAATAACCATCATCAAAGTCTGATTCGGACTCGCTGGAGCAGTCTTGTAGATTTATAATCAGTTCCTGGGTAGATTGGTCGAATCGTACGTCACGCTCCCAATCTTCATCCATAATTTTTCTTGTTATGTCGATGTCTCCAAAATTCTATTATATGTTTCGAGTCCAGATCGATAACTTGTCTTACGATAAGTGTAGCACGTCACTATTTGCCAATAAAGTATGATAATTGTCTCTATACATTTTACTGTCGAAAAATACGATACTTCATAGGCGTGTTTTGACACTGACAGCTGTCAGAGATCATCCTATGTTGGATAGGGTATAAACTAAGTTTATGTTGCATCTTTACAATACTCTGTGGCCTGAGTGGCCAATCTATCAATTTTGTATCTGTGTGAGAGTTATCTCTTATCTCTGTCATTTTTGACATCTGTCTCTTTCCCCTCTCTTCAAGGCCTATTATTCATAGGCGTATTTTGCGATGACAACTGTCATCGATTAGGCTATGATGGACGAAGTATAGTACAAAATTTCACCTACCCAGGCACGGTACTTAGACATAGAGAATAAAAACAACAAGTAAAATAAATGAAAGTTATATATAAGTAGCTAAGTTGCGTTAGTACGTTGCATTGCATGTACCTATATGTCTCAGCCGCGGTTGTAGCGTTCAGCGAGCAGTGTTCAGCGTGCAGCGTTCAGCGTGCAGCGTTCAGCGTGCAGCGTTCAGCGTGCAGCGTTCAGCGTGCAGCGTTCAGCGTGCAGCTTGCAGCGTGCAGCATGCTACTTGCGACCGAGCGGGTAACGGAAGCGCTTCAGGACGCCGACGTTATCACTCATGAGCTTGTTTTCATCGTTGGCCTTGGGGTTGGTCCTCTCTGGATACGCGTACTCGTAGTAATCACCGGGCGTGTAGTTACTGAGGAGGACTATGTGGTCGATGTAGTAACGCAGGTCCGTGAACACGAGCACGCGGTCGTCGTTGTACCGGATCTCGAAGCAGGCGATGCCGACTAACTTGAAGACCTCCGCTTCGCCACCCCGCTGCCCCGTGAAGAGCCCCCCGCCCGTGGAGACCCCCGCCACGCCATGGTTGTTGCGCAGGCAGATGAACTTGCCCCACCACTTGGGCAGGAAGACGGAGCAGTCGACGACGTCGTTGTCGCGCTCCATCTGGTAGAAGAACATCTTGTAGTTCTCTTGGATGTGGCGCATCGTGTAGAAGCCGGTGCCCCACGCGAGCAGGATCTGGTACAGAGCCTCGTGCTTCTTCATCAGCACGCAGCGCTGCGGCTGTGGGGCGCCCTGCGACACACACACATATTATTAACTCAAAAACTCTATTTTAAGGGTTCCGTACCCGAACAGTGCCAAACTAAAGCTAATCACTCACGCACGTATCCACCCGGCGGGCATCTGTTAACTCAAATAATTGGTATAATTGAGTAATAAAATAACCCAAGGGAGACAATTCATGATCGAAATCGATGGCTAAGTGCGCGAAATTGCTATTCGAATTTTTACAGGCGTCGTACTAATATTTATTTAATTAATATATTATTGCAGTTTAAAAGCGTAAAGTAGCCCTTCTATGAAGTGATTATTACTACCGCATGCTGTAAGTTTCTATATGTCTCGCTCATACATTTTTGGAGCTCGTAAATGTCTCTCGCTCTGTTCGGTAGACTCGGTCTATTTGTCGTAAGGTTACTATTACTATTACGTCGGTCTAATAGGTACGGGAGCAGGGGGCAAGGTATGATTCGTACAATAATTGATGCCCACTCTACCGCCCAACGGACGAAAAGACCCATGTTCCATACTTATGTTTTTTCATACCTTCATCTTGATGTGGGTAGATTGAAAATTGGCCGTGGACTTTGACTTAACGACATGGTTTTAGGTGAGTATATGTTTTTTGACGTGACAACGTCTTATAAATTGGTTTGCCGGGTGACACTTCAAGAAACTGCGTTACGCTCCGCTCACGTTATGCGCTCACAATGAGAGCGAGTGAGAGGCACGCGTCCCTTCCACTCGGGCATGGTTAGCCCGCCTAAGAGCGAGAGAGACAGACATAAAAAGTGAAAGGCGCTGTTTCATTGTACGCAAATGTATTGCAAGTTATTGTATGTATATTTGTATATAAATACGTATGTATGTGTAAAGGTAAAAATAAAATTTTGTTAATATGAAATTCAGTGCGAGATTCTTTGTATAAATTAATGTTTTAAATATAATTCTTTGTATAAATAAATGTTTTAAATTGTTACTATTATTTCATCCTTCTTCCTACTATACGAATGAATATTCACATTAAAATTACTTTACCACTCAAAGTCGTTGTCACGTAAAACTTTCGCCCGTATACCGACTTTACAGGCAACCAATTTTTTTTTTATCAGAGCACGATATGTGACAATTGCACTGACCTAATCAGAGCTGATTTTTATTATTTGAAATTAATTGTAACACAAATACGTGTACCTAGCACAGGAAACTTAACTTAACTTAATTATGTATAAATATTTATATATCCACACAACCACAATTTATTTATTTATTTATTTATTTATTTATTTATGTATACCGCATACTTCACCTCTTAAAATCTCTAATTCAGACGCATTTCAATTTTAGTTTACTACCTTGTTTTTTTTTTCAGTTTTATTTCAGTTAGTCATATTTGACGTATTTGACAGTCTCACATCTACTCACAACGCTACCCGATAGCTAATAAATAACTGACAGCAATCTCTGTACGGTCTCCACGATACAGGTTAGACCTAGTGTGGAGACCACAAGTAATCTAAGTACCTCAATCTAGTATATACTGTACCTGTATATTGTACGTGAACTTTGTATAATCTCCTACTGGCAAATAAAGACTTTTGTATTTGTATTGTATTGTATTTTAATATAATTATGGCAAAAGACTTTTACTAAAAGTATTGTTAGTTCTATTAAAATATAAGTATGACTCCTGTGAAAATTCGAATAGAAATTTCGCGCACTTAGCCATCGATTTCGATCATGTCTCACATGGATTATTTTATTACTCAATTATTTGAGTTAAGTTTCGTTTGCGCCGGGCCTGGGTTTTTTTTTCATACATTCTTAGCATTGTCCTTTCTGTATTTCTAAAAAATTACTATTATGGTTTCGACAGTGCCACGGTGAAGTGATTTGACAGCTATCTCTCGGGCCGTGCGCAGGTTGTTGGATTGGAAAAAAGCGATGGTACTATGTTGTTTTCCTCGACAAAGCGCTTATCAAGGGGTGTGCCTCAAGGGTCAATATTAGGCACCCTCCTATTTATTCTTTATTCGGCAGAGATCGTTTCTGTTGTGGAGAGCAGCATGTGCCATCTCTACGCAGATAACACCCAGTTATATATTTATTTATTATTTATTTATTTTATTTATTATCACAGGTATTATTTGTGCCATAACAGCGAACCAAATCGACACAAACATTATTTTAAATCACATTACAATAAATTAATAGTACAAATACAGATCAGCAAATTAATTATAAATAGATACCATAGTAATTAAATTTCGATTCCAAATTATGAATAATTCTAATAAAGAGAGGACAGTTACATACACAGCACAGTTAAGCATCATTCTCGCAGTACCTGCCACACTCTCGCACAATATCCCTCCATGCATCACCAAACAGATCATTCAGTGGTGCGGCCACCAAAAGAGCGTTAAGGCTGTCCCGCGCCCGGACCAGCGGGGACTGCCGGCGCGCCACCGTGCGGTGCGTGCCGCCCGCGAGCAGCTGGTGCCTGCGCGCGCGTAGGTAGTTGTCAGGCACGTAGAGCGCGCATACTGCACTGACAAGCGCTGCGCAGTCACTGTCGCCTCGCAACAATCGACACACAGTCAGAAGTTGTTCAGTGTTACGTCTCACCTCTAGTGAGTTATATCCGAGCATACCTAGTATAAAAGCGGAAGGATAAAGGTAAGGGTAGTATCCAAATTTCCTCTTATATAGGTATCGTAGAAAAGCTTTGTGTACCTTCTCGAGCATAAGGACATATGAGCCTTCGTGCGGATTCCAAACAACCGAGCTAGATTCAAGTTTGGTTCTCACTAGGGCCGTGTAAAGAAGCTGGACCACACCCAAGTTATGGAATCCCTTACTATTCCGTATCACGAACCCTAATCTTTTGAAGCATTCCTTGGCTAAAGTGCTCATGTGCTCATGGAATGTAAGTTTTGGGTCGAACGTAACACCGAGGTCCTTTATCGAATACACTCGAGTCAATGACTCCGTGCCGAGTGTATACGTCGCGATAAAAGGGCTTGGAGAGCGCGTGAAGGACATTATACAGCACTTCTCAATATTAAATAGGAGTTTGTTATCAACACTCCATATATGAACCGCGTCTAAATCTTCTTGCAGAAGCCTACTATCATCCTCTGACATCACTGGAAGTACCAGTTTCAGATCGTCCGCGTACAATAGGCATTTGGCGTGCTTTAGCACAGATTCCAGGTCATTTATCATGATGATAAATAACAACGGACCAAGAATGGAGCCCTGGCTAACACCTGACCGTGTGTGGTACGGCCGGGACTCAAAACAGCCATGTCGCACATATTGTTGGCGGTTCTTCAGGTAGTCAGCGAAGAGAACCAACAGCCGAGGGGCAAATCCAATGGCACACAATTTCTTCATCAGGACGTCGTTGTCGACTCTATCGAACGCTTTACGGAAGTCGAGATAGGCGACGTCCACCTGACATCCCTTGTCCATCCTCTCCGAAACCATCTCGACTAGCGTCAGTAAGTTGGTGGTTACTGAGCGTCGACTCCTGAATCCGTGTTGCGAGTCGCACAAATACGGTGCAATCTGGGGGCAGATTTTACCGTATATGATTGATTCGAACAGTTTTGCCAATGAACTCAGGATCGCGATAGGTCGGTACTGGTTTACGGAGGCAGTGTCACTTGTCTTGGGCATTGGGCTGACTCGAGAAAGCTTCCAGCTGGCAGGGTACTTCCCTTGCTCTAGGGCAAGGTTAAAAATATGACCCAAAGGTATGACTAGTTGCTCGCTAAAGGCTTTCAGAAAGTAAGGAGGGACGTTGTCCGGTCCAATTGCGCTCCTTGGCCTAAGCTGCTTCAGCCCCTGCACGACATCCCTACGGGAAACATGTGCAATTTGTACGTAGTTCGCCGTGCACGAGTCATCGGAACTGTTTACCAGATCCGGCGCAAGCGCAGGCACGTCTCTGAGGAAAACATCGGAGAAGTAGTCTGCAAATGCGGCTGCTGCTTCCTCTCCGACACACTCTCGCCCCTGATGCGTGACTCTAGGTTCGAAACCACCCTTCGATCTAAGTCCGCTCACATGTTTCCAAAACGCGCGTGGGTTATACCTAACGTTCTCTTCGATATTCATCAAGTGGTTTACGTATGCTGCAGCTACACGGGACTTGATGTTGGCTCTCAGCTCACTGAATGCGGAGTAGACAGCCGGCCTCTTGGACGATTTCCATGCGCGGTGCAGCTGAGCCTTAATGGAAAGGTCTCTTATAATATCACCAGTGAACCACACCGGGTATCGTCTGGTAAGTTGGCTCGGCCTGGTTTTCTTAGGAATCGAGATATTAAAGATCCCGTAAATGATATCGTAAAAGCGACCAACTGCCGTATCCACATCAGGAGCTTCGATAACATCCTCCCAAGATGCGCTACACATGAGCTCGTAAAGGACTGCGTGGTTGCCTTTAGCAAAATTCCAGTCATTGTGTCCGCTAATGTTGCTAGGATCCAGGCGGCCGGATCGCTGGTCTGCGCCTTGCGCTGTCAACAGCGGCACAATGACGTCGAGAGGCGGGTGATAGGCGTCAGAGTGTGGCACCAGGCTGCCTGACACGGAGGTGCGCACGGTTATGCCACGGACGCACTCCGGCAGCAGCACCACATCAAGCACTCCACCGTGAGCATTCATCACCTCATTCGTCTCATACAGGCTACAGACACTGAGAAAGTAACAATAATAATTCACAACAGAGACAGAAGCACTATTCATATTAAGGTCACCGAGAATAATTAGTGTTCCTTTTAGTCCTGGCAAATTCTCTTCAGTTTTTGTAAAGAAAGATATATATTGGGCGTCCTTTTCCGCCTGTGTGATTGTCTTCTTGTTCTTCTTAAGACTAGGGTCTAAATAAACCACACAGACGGTAAACTCCACACCATCCAGTGAGAACGTCGCCCAGAGATCCTCTCCCTCCTCCGTCTCAAGGTCGCGGCGTCGGCGTAGTGTGATGCCAGGGCGGGCGGCGAGCAGCACGCCTCCGCACGCGGTGGGGCGGTCCCGGCGCTGTACGCTCCAGCCTCCCGCCGTTACCTCAGCATCTCCAATGGACGAGTCAAGAAAGGTCTCCGTGGCAGCGACGATGTCTTGCTCTAGGACGAGAAGGTTATTCCGCCAAAATTGTAGCCGAGTCTTTAAGCCCCTAACGTTTTGGTAGGTTATGTCGAGGGTCTTACTTACACTGTACTGGAGCTTGTTCTTGCTTGGTTCCGCTGCGCTGCTTACGAAACCCAGTCTGCCATTCTTTGATGTGTACATCCTCTGCCCAATGTTCAACCGACATATACAAGGAGACGTTCTTTCTGGGAACCCCTAGTTTGAATGAGGCATAGTCCCCTCTCGGCTTCAAAACATCGACGCTACACGAATCGGTGGGGCAAATAGTTTTCAGATGTTCTGAAATCATGTCCGCACTAGTCCCAGTTTTTACGTAGTACAGATGTAAGAAGGACCTCCTCTCTGCGGCTTGAAGGATGGTAGTTCCAGGGGCTGCTGTACCTTTCAGAACGTTCACAGACCGCCGACGTTTGGTTACGGTCTTCCATTCTCCCTGAGAGCTCGAGTCATCATGGCTTTGATGCAGAGGCGAGACAGGCCCTGAAGAGAGAACCTGAGGATCCTTGGGCAGCACTTTCTCTTTGGTAGGGGTCTTCTTGGTCTGTTCGGTCAGCACGACCTCTTTATCACCTGCAGCCGGCACCGGCGCTTTCAGGGCTGCAGCAGCGGTCTTTGGACGGCCTCGCTGTTGCTGGATTGGACAGCAGTGTTCACGTCGTCGGAAGGAACGGAAGATATATATATCTTCCGTTCCTTCCGACGACGTGAACACTGCTGTCCAATCCATTAACAACGATTTAGAGCGGATGGCGTCGCGGTGGGTCTGAGAGGAGCTGTCTTGTTCTAAACCCTAGTAGTAGTAGTAAAAAAGTCAGATCCTAATACTGTCCAAGCCCTAGCTCCCAATGATATAGCTATCCCGGGCAAACCGGTGGAAAGGGTCGTAGAAGCAAAAAATCTTGGGTTGTTGATGGACGGTGAGCTTCGTTTCGAAAATCACATTAGAAACGTAGTCAGCAATTGCTTCTACCGCCTTAAGATTCTTTATAATATACGTGATTATACCTTAGCACTGATTTGCGTGTCAGGCTAAGTACTTGGTCGGACTAAAAGGTTAATACAACGTGTGCAAAACGCATGTACACGTTTTTGTTTCAAAATCCCGCCTAGATCCCATATCACCCCATACTTGGATGCAGCAAAACTTCTGAACATGGAAGCTCGTCGGCATCTACCTACATCTTGCTAAATTACTATTTGGTGTAATACGCACAGGAACCCCACCCTACTTGTACACCAAGATAAAATGGGCGACTCGACAACGTGGCGTGCACAAAGATAGAATTTTGATACCGTCGTATCGTACGGCGAATTTCCGCGGGAGTTTCAAATTTGCGGCATCTAAGTGTTGGAATGATATTCCCCCTCCAGTCCGTGAAGCAACTAGTAAGTATGCCTTTGGGCGGAAGCTCAGGGCACATTTGCTAGATCAGCAGAGACTATTTCTCCCTCTGGTATGTACCAACCTCTCGCCGCAACAAGACTTGAGTCTGTAGTCGCACATGTCTCTAGTTACCACTTCCTTTTGTTTATTTTCTTTTTTTTTGTAACTTCACTACTAAATCGTATGGCTGAAAATCGCGGACCGTTATTTTATTATTCATACTTATGTATTATTATTTTTCTTGATCCTTATTTTCTTGTATTGATACTTATTTTTATTTACTACAATCATATTATATTATTATTTTTATCACACACTACGCACCATTTATACTCTTTTATGTATATGTATATTCTTGTACCACTTAATAGTACTTTAATTTATTTCGGATTGTACCACGCCACCAGCAGCCTGTGACGCTCGCGGGGCAACACCTGGCGCTGACTGAAAATCAGCGCTGAAGGCCTGGCCTTCAGCATATCGCTGAGTCAGTTGCCATTTATAATGACAGTGACACACCACGACCGTCATTCATGTGTTTTCAACTATTGATGATATTGTGTGCGTCTTACTTTCTGTTTTTGGTTTCTTTTGTCCAACTGTAATGTGTTCACTGTCCTTGTAATAAACGTTTCTTTCTTTCTTTCTTTCTTTCTTTCTTTCTTTCTTTCTTTCTTTCTTTCTTTCTTTCTTTCTTTCTTTCTTTCTTTCTTTCTTTCTTTCTTTCTTTCTTTCTTTCTTTCTTTCTTTCTTTCTTTCTTTCTTTCTTCTTTTCTTTCTTTCTTTCTTTCTTTCTTTCTTTCTTTCTTTCTTTCTTTCTTTCTTTCTTTCTTTTCTTTCTTTCTTTCTTTCTTTCTTTCTTTCTTTCTTCTTTCTTTCTTTCTTTCTTTCTTTCTTTCTTTCTTTCTTTCTTTCTTTCTTTCCTTTCTTTCTTTCTTCTTCTTTCTTTCTTTCTTTCTTTCTTTCTTTCTTTCTTTCTTTCTTTCTTTCTTTCTTTCTTTCTTTCTTTCTTTCTTTCTTTCTTCTTCTTTCTTTCTTTCTTTCTTTCTTTCTTCTCTTTCTTTCTTTTCTTTCTTTTCTTCCTTTCTTTCTTTCTTTCTTTCTTTCTTTCTTTCTTTCTTTCTTTCTTTCTTTCTTTCTTTCTTTCTTCTTTCTTTCTTTCTTTCTTTCTTTCTTTCTCTTTCTTTCTTTCTTTCTTTCTTTCTTTCTTTCTTTCTTTCTTTCTTTCTTTCTTTCTTTCTTTCTTTCTTTCTTTCTTTCTTCTTTCTTTCTTTCTTTCTTTCTTTCTTTCTTTCTTTCTTTCTTTCTTTCTTTCTTTCTTTCTTTCTTCTTTCTTTCTTTCTTTCTTTCTTTCTTTCTTTCTTTCTTTCTTTCTTTCTTTCTCTCTCTCTCTCTCTCTCTCTCTCTCTCTCTCTCTCTCTCTCTCTCTCTCTCTCTCTCTCTCTCTCTTTCTTTCTTTCTTGTTTCCTGTACGATGTTGACCGATTTTATTTGTCTTTACCTCATCGGCCAAGATTACGCTATTACCCTATCTATTATATCCTGTAGCATTTTTTATGGTCATGAGGTCACGAGTAGACCAGCGGGCGGGCAGCATGGCTGGTGGGCTGGTGGCGGCCCGGTTCATGTGTGGTGGTGGTGTCGTACCTGAGGTGCGCCGTGGAAGTCAAGCATCTGGTCCTTGGTCTGTATGATGGAGAGGTCGTGCCGGGGCGAGTGGCCCCCGCGCGCGCCGTGCTGGTGCTCCGGGCTGAGGCTGCGCGGCCGGATGCGGAAGATGCGCCAGATTCGATATCTGCACACACAATACACCATTCACATTAAGTAAAATTCAAATACTCAAAGCTGTTTTTTTCACTAACTGTACTTTAATTTGCTCTATTATTTGTGTTTTATTACTTGGGGTCGGATAAGGACCCAGCGTATCACTTCATAGCGCACGTGGTGTTTACTTGTAATTGATCGGTGTACTCAACAACCCTGTATTATACTAGAGTAATTAAATATTATGTAACTAGTGCACAGATTGTTAGTAGACCTAATTAAAATAAATAAATAAGCACATCATAGGCCTGCACATCTTATTTCTTACATATCATTTTATCCTCAGCCGGGTGTCTGATCTCCCAATACATTAATAAATAGGTAGGTAGATAGACGATTATTAAACAAGGT
>CAUOQF010000095.1:0-17513 GCA_963457715.1 Argyresthia albistria
TCAAACTTTTAACTAAGATAGCTTTCGACTGGCGGCTCGGCTGGTTTTCCACCAGAGGTGTGCGAGGATACGTAGCGAGGAATGTGTCTTTCAAGAACTAATAGAATCGCTTCATTTACCTTGCCTCGCTTAGCACATCTCTGGTGGAAACGGATTAGCGGAGCGAGGTTCTTGTACGTACAAAACAAGCGAGAGATGTGTGCGAGGAATGTGTTGCGAGGGATGTTTTGCGAGGAATGTGTTGCGAGGTTTGCGTCATACATACTGCTCCGCTCCCACTACACCGCACCTCCCGCCATCACATTTCACAGCTCCGCTACACATCCTCGTACGACACATTTTCCCCGCACAGCTTTGGTGGAAACCCCTACACATTTTCACAGCACAGCTAGACATCCTCGCATGACACGTTTCTCTCGCACATCTCTGGTGGAAAATCAGCCTTAACTGGGCAGCGCGAGCGCAGGTAGTTGGCCTAGTCTATTGTGCAGTGAATTATAGCAATTAGAACCGGATTTATGACATTTTTGCTTTTTGAGTTTCTGCCAACTTTTGACGATTTTCCGTCTGTGTGCGCCGCGCCTTTCTGACAGAAAGGCGTATTATCTGCGATCTCTGTCACTTGATCAGAAGTTCACAGCTATGAACAGTAATTATTCTATTCATCTCGGAAAAACAACTATTGGCTGAAAAACTGACTAAACAAGAGCACAGGGGTGCCTCTGCCAACCCGTATGGGACAAGGCGTGATGGATTAAGGCCTACGCAGACCGGGACGGCATGGCAAATTTTTAACAATGGACATTCAAACGTATCATAGAATTAAACCATGTCAATTTGTGTCTTAATTCTATTTAAAATCCCTGCCATGCCGTCCCAGTCTGCGTAGGCCATTAGTCCACACGGATCCCCAGTCCGAACCCGGGCAGGATCGGACTGGGGATGAGTTGAGTATTTTACAATGCTACAATGTTATTGTTATAGTATCGTGTGTGTTCCCACAGCACACTGTTCTCCCGCGGCCGCATGGTACTGGCCGGGACTGATGACAGCGAGGACGGCACAGGAATCGCGCGCCGCGTGAAACGACTCATTGTGCACCCGAGGTTCACCGTCGGACCGTACTGGCTGGATGCGGCCCGGTACGATATCAAACAGGTGACGAACAAACAAAGGTGTTTAAACGCTATTGATTTGCAGTCTATTCAGCGCGTGAGTTAACTTTTACTTTTGACAGCTCAAAAAAACATACTGGATATTGGAGTTCAACTCCTGTTGTTACAATAAGTCGGGCAAATAAGCCTGCACGAGTTCAGGAGGCTTGATAGATGTCTCGTAAGAAATGGGAGGATGGGAGGCGGAGCCTCAGATTTTATCGAAACTCTTCGCTTTTTAGGGAAAAAACGAACCCTTATAGAATCACTTTGTTGTCCGTCCGTCTGTCTGTCTGTCAGAGACCATTTAAGTATATCAAGAACGCGTGAACGTATCAAGCTGAAATTAATATCAATTGTTAGGGTCTGTGGTCTGTGTCGCATATAGGTAGTCGTGAAAAAATCAACCTTCTAGGTCAACGCAATTGAACGCTATATGTATGCTGTAAAGTTGTTGGATTTTCATAGAAATCGCAATGGACCCAAAACCTACAGGGTACTTCCCGTTGGCCTACAATCCTCTGTTCCGTGCCTACAATCATGCATGAGGCACAAAGCATGGTCTTAAGTAAAAGGAAAAATCTGAACACTGCTGTCTTTCTGCAAAATATTTAATTTGGTTTACATCATACTTTATTTTTTTATGTAGAAACCTAATTATATACCTCGCGCGTTGTATGGGCCTATTAGACTACGCTGTCGGCAGGGCCCTGTCTGACTCACTGTCTCTTTCTAGTCGTTCCATCAGAGTGATACGTCTATACAAATCGTGCCCTGCCGACAGCGTAATGTAATAAGCGCTGTAAAAAGAACGCTGAAAGCATCGATATATACAAAGGATAGGCCCTCCCGTACTAAATTTCTTACCGTTTTGAGGCCAGACAGAATAGCGCCTCTGTTGGAAATTATCGGTACGGTCGGTCGTCAGTCGAATGATTGATTATCCTATTACTTTGAGGAATTTTTCGAGAACAATATTTTATGAATAATCAATTAACAGCCAATAGTAATTGTAAATTATATAACTTACTTGTGATACGATACTCCTTGTTTATGTGTATTGCGATTTCGGTATGATTTACAAGTTTTTACCTCGCAGGACACCATTTTTGTTGTGCTGCCGATACGTCACGCGGCTAGCACCGTCTAAGCACGACTGATTGAAATCGGTTCACTTTACACGTTTTGACACCGTCTTGGTAGCGACACTTTCAAGCGCCCCGTGCCTTGTCCCCTACTATTGAAGTCTGTGGCTGAAAGGCGAAGTGTTCGCGCATGGGTAATTGGGTACACTCGCGCACGAAAGTACTATTCAGTCCTCGGCCGGCGCGGCGGCGCGCTCCGTAGCTGACCGGTCACCCGCGCGCAACCACATCCGCCTCTTTACCTTTTTACCTTACTCGAGACTGCTTACGCGTAAAACTAAAACTACCTAATGAGTTTTATTTGCTTAAGCTTTAGCGTGGCCTACTCGATATGTTCGACGACCTCTGTGGCGTAGCAGTTGCGCATCTGCCTACCATGCGAGAGGTAACGGGTTCGAATCCCGGCTGGGAACAAAAAACCCTAGGTCTTGGATGTTTACATGTTTGTGATGTTGCTTTTTCTGGTTCATTTCATTTCAATTTTCACTGAGAAGTAATGGCTAATCAGAACATTATTATCAATGAGTTCCTAACTTTCGTACAAAATAGTACCACATACTAATAATAATAATGTATTAGTCTGACTGTAGACTCAGTACATTTTGTTGCCGGTCTTTTTCATCCATTGCCCATTATTATGCGCCTCTCTCTTCTTATAACAATATACCTACGTCATAAATATTTTTTCTCACTTTTCTGTGTAAAACCATTTCGTAACTAAACACATTTGTGCGCGATGACATTTGAGACCCGAGCGAGACGTGGACACAGGGCGGGAAAGAAAGGACGACTGACGAATAGTCTTGTGTCGGTCATGTACGAAGAACGATTAGGAAACGTTACCGTGCAATGAACGAAAAGAAACGTTTCCCTACGCTAGTCGCTAATCGGACATTCGTTCTATTAGGACATGACCGACCTGAGTGACCGACCGACCGACCGAGCGAGAAGTTTCCCTACGCTAGTCGCTAATCGGACATTCGTTCTATTAGGACATGAACGACCTGAGTGACCGACCGACCGACCGAGCGAGAAGGAGAATGGCGGGGCGGGCGGGAGCCATTCATTACATTACATTATTAAGTATGAAGGGAAATCAAATATTATTTAACTTTTTATTGCTGCAATGCAAACAGAGACATACAATTGTATAAATATGTTAATTTTATCAGAGTATAATATTCCTCAAGTTTCTGCTCTGCACGAATAGAAAGGTTAACCTAATAGCTTAATTTTTTATTCCTAAGATACAACGTCCTAATAGTACTAATAAAGCTGTTAGAGCTTACTGGTACACCGACTGAAATGTCCTAGTACGGAGCGCTCTCTGGTGACCGAGCAGGCATATTGTTTTATTCATAAGATCCAATGTCCTAATAGTACTAATAGAACTGTTAGACTGTACTAGTACACTGACTGAAATGTACTAGTACGGAGCGCTCTCTCTGATGACCGAGCGAGCAGGCACAAGACTACTGACGAACAAATAGCGCGCCGGCAACGGCAAGCATGCGGCGCGTGACCCGCCCGCCCCGCGCCGCACCTCATACCACCAAAACAGACCTTTAATTTAAATCGCCTACAGCGCACTTCGCCGCTAGCGTTCTTTTTACAACGCGCGATCTATACCAAAATGGAGTATGGAATAACTGGCTAAAAGTGGGCACAGTTGTGCCTCTGCCAACCCGTATGGGAAAATGCATGACGCTATGTTATGTTATATCTAACTACCTACGTATCGTATCGTATAGTCCACCAGTTACGAGGTAACAATCTCCAAGTGTGATCGGAACCCTTGCCCTATGTTGTACTTGGCCCGCAAATCCTGCTCGCACTTGACCGTTTATTTATTACCTCGGTTCCCGTCATGCACGTATGAAACTGAGCGACAGGGATGGTACCTATGTCACACGTGTGTTTAATACTTTCGGGCGCGACTGTCCATCGCAAACACACACAACACAACCTATCCCTGTCGCTCAATGTCTTTTTAACCGACTTCCCAAAGGAGGAGGTTTACAATTCGTCCGGATGTTTTTTTTGTGTTTTTTTTTTATGTATGTTCCCCGATAGCGCCTAGACGGATGGACCGATTTGGAAAATTATTTTTTTGTTTGAAAGTGTTTACCTTCCCATTGGTCCCATTGACACCAGGTCAGGATCTGATAGTGGGATCCTGGAGAAATCGAGGGAACTCTTCAAATAATATAGGCATACCTATAGTGATTTTTGTTTTTAGTAATAACTCGTGCATTTACTCACGGTAAGCATAATATTGTGATGCGGACTGCTGCTGATGAAGACCACATATGGCCACCAGAACTGCTCAATACTAGGTCCAAATACAATGCGTGGCTGTTGGGCAGGCAACGCATAGCAACATAACATTTCCCAAAGGGAGGGGGGGGGGGATAAGGGGTTACAGTTTGTATTAAACTCAATCTAATCAAATAGGGTTTGTGGAAGTCGGTTTTTTCTAAAGTTTACTTTTTGTTTCAATTATTACGTGAAGGGAACTTGTTCGTATCTGATTAATTAAATAAATGGACTTTCCCAGGTGGCAGCCAACTACGACTTCATGCTGATAGAGCTGGAGAAGCCGTTCGAGCTGGACGGCAGGAACGTGTCGGCGGCCGCGCTGAGCGACGCCGCCGTGCCGCCTGCCGCAGACGTGGGGTATGCCGGCTTCGGAGCTGAACACTTCGGGGTCAGTGCGATATCTTACCATGCTTCTGCCATGTTGAATAATGATTCAGATTATAACCCTCGGAGGTGGCAGGCCGGGGCGCGGCCGGGTCAAAAAGTAACGCAGATGCTTGGACGTACCCCGGCCCAGGCATAGCCTGAATCATTGAAGCGTACAAATGGTCTAATTTAAAAGAGAGCGGGGAATAGCTATGGACAGTACAACACATAGCCCTATACCTTAGTATCAGCACAGATACTATAATATTATACTAATGTTGTGGTGACTACAAAAGCGGCCAATAGATTATGACATCAATTAACAATCCTTTAATAGCATTAGGTACATGTTTCTGTAACACGATCTACATATATGTATGTACCTAACCCTGACTCAGTAACTGTGTCACTGGCTCAGCGCACGTAGTCGATAAGAGCTGACCTCTGCCCTCAGGAGACGATGCGACACCACATCCACGTGATGGAGATGTCGACGCTGAGCGAGGAGGCGTGCGCGCGTGCACTGCTGCAGTATGACGCGACCAACATGATCTGCGCGCAGGGGAAGCCGCCGCGGTTCGACTCCGCTTGTAATGTGAGTCATCCATCATCAATTCATTATTTACACCTAACGGTGATAAGGATAAACATCATCCGATAGACTTCCGCGTTCGCGACTATTCAGGAGTTCTAAAGCGTAATACGGTAAGATAGACTAAATGTTATTCACATGTATTACGTTTAGTGTCATCCATGACTTGTTCCATCTAGTCATACAGTTAGTTCTCACCATACCCAGCCCACATCAACCCACTACTGGGGAAAGGCCTCAAGGCATGAAATTTTTAGTATTCATAGCTATATTACCTTATCTTCAAATGTGGTTGATGTAGTAATTTTAAAGTAACGGGGTTAAAAACAGTACATGGCAAAGTTAGAACAGAGGTTACATTAAACTATTGTAATTACTTACTCCAATCCAATAAATAAACGACCAACACGCTTACCTATTACGATACTCGTTAAAATCTCCCGACCAAATATTTACTTACCTATATATATATATATATAGTACCTATGTTAAAAATCAATGAAATTCACAGGGCGACAGCGGCAGTGGTCTGGTGGACAAGAGTGGGCGACTGGTGGGCGTGGCCTCGTGGGTACAAGACGACGCGACGACATGCGCTCCCGGCAAGATCGTAGTCTTCTCCAGAGTCGCCGCCGTCAGGGACTGGATCCGGCAGACTACAGGCTTATAGGGACGGGGAGACCAACAGACGGACGTACGTCACATCACAACACAAGGACGCAGCTGACCAAACAATGCTGGGAATGAGCGTAGCAATAGATGAGCGGAGGACCGCTAGGCTGGCCAGACTTATTACTAAGTCCTATATTTTGATGCAAACGAAACATTGAATTGTTCGCATGGCGTCAACTGGCACTGCGGTATTATGCCCAGTACTTTAGCTTCGCACGACGTCAACTTTTCTGTTCACTCTTCGCGTGGCGTCAACTAATTCAGTTTGGTTCGGGTTATTCCTGATTCTAATGCCTAGCATAATCGTCACACTTACACCTATACAGAATTAACATCAAACATAAGAATCTTTGGCCTAGCTCGCTCCGTTGGCAATCTATTTTGCTGTTTATGATGTGTTTGTTCATAACAAAATAAATAATTAGGCTACAATGAACTCTTGACAAATTAACTCTGTGATAATGGTATACTTACATAAGTACACAATGTTATGTAGGTACTCTTTATTTGTAATAGTTTGAAGCGACTCGTACGCTTATATTTTCTTTTCATAATTTTATTATATACATATGTCACCGTACAAATTCGTCACCACTGCTCATAATTATATCAAGCAGTCAAACTTGATGATGTAAGTAATCGCCACGATTACATAAGTAACTAAAATGTAATAAGTACATATTTTTAAGATTTAGAAGTAATACAAATACATTTTTACTGAAACTTGTACTTATGTGTTACTGTAAAAGCCCGAACTCGGGAAATCTTATATGTTTACGGTTTACCGACAGGCTGTGGGTAAAAGCCCGAACGTTATTGTTACCTTCGTATAACAAAAAAAATACGGGTATTTTACATAACATAATGTAGGTACCTACTTTTATTTATTAACCGACTTCCCAAAGGAGGAGGTTTACAATTCGTCCGGATATTTGTTTTTTTTTTTTATGTATGTTCCCCGATAGCGCCTAAACGGGTGGACCAATTTGGAAAATTATTTTTTTGTTTGAAAGGGTTTACCTTCCCATTGGTCCCATTGACACCAGGTCAGGACCTGATGATGGGATCCTGGAGAAATCGAGGGAACTCTTCAAATATTATAGGCAGACCTATAGTGATTTTTGTGTTTTTCATAATAACTCGTGCAAATGCACATGGTAAGCATAATATTGTGATGCGGAACTGCTGATGAAGACCACATATGGCCACCAGATCTGCTCAATACTAGGTACAAATACAATGCGTGGCTGACGGGCAGGCAACGCATAGCCTAAACCGGTGGACCTAGAGCCATGAAACTTTGTACAGGGGTTCCTTAGTCGCGTGGGGTAGCACTGATATGGGATTTGACAAAATTAATTCCCCAAGGGGGGGGGGGGGGGGGGGAAAGGGGTTACAGTTTGTATTAAACTCAATCTAATCCAGGGCTTGTTTACCGGTTTATTTAAAGAGCGTAATCAGCTCAGGTACATGAGGAGCGTTTCATAAAGGTTTGGCTCTACCTTAACCCCAAAAATAAAGGTTTTACTCAAAGAGCAAAATTATAAAGGTTTTGTTCAATAAATCGGTTTTTAACCTGTAAAACGGGTTTTTTCGAACTCTTTTTGATGTTTGCCGCCAGTGGCCGCCCACCACCAATGTTGCGATTGGAAATTACACAATTTTAAAAGCTTTTATTAAACTTGCACTGTATGTATGTTTGTGGGTATCACGGTTCGCGTCAAAAATGTCGGCTTGAATTTGACCCACTTCCCGTTATCCGATTGAGCTGAAATTTCGCATACGTGTATAAGTCGGATGACAATGCAATATATTTCTGACTTAAAGCTGATCTGATGATGGAGACGGAAGACGGTCATGGGAACTCTGTCATAAAACATCGCAAGCCCGTCGAATTTGGGCTCGTTCGATTCGTCTTGACGAATACTTTGGTCCTAGAATATTTTTTTATGACATGGAGCTGATCTGATGCTGGAGACGGAAGACGGTCATGGGAACTCTGTCATAAAACATCGCAAGCCCGTCGAATTTGGGCTCGTTCGATTCGTCTTGACGAATACTTTGGTCCTAGAATATTTTTTTATGACATGGAGCTGATCTGATGCTGGAGACGG
Source organism: Argyresthia albistria (assembly GCA_963457715.1). Taxonomy (NCBI): domain Eukaryota; kingdom Metazoa; phylum Arthropoda; class Insecta; order Lepidoptera; family Argyresthiidae; genus Argyresthia; species Argyresthia albistria. Next base: position 8,363 of record CAUOQF010000095.1, read on the forward strand.
AAGACGGTCATGGGAACTCTGTCATAAAACATCGCAAGCCCGTCGAATTTGGGCTCGTTCGATTCGTCTTGACGAATACTTTGGTCCTAGAATATTTTTTTATGACATGGAGCTGATCTGATGCTGGAGACGGAAGACGGTCATGGGAACTCTGTCATAAAACATCGCAAGCCCGTCGAATTTGGGCTCGTTCGATTCGTCTTGACGAATACTTTAGTCCTAGAATATTTTTTATGACATGGAGCTGAGCTGATGCTGAGACTAAAAAGTTAAAAATAAATTAAAAGTAAAAAAACATTTTTAAACAAAGCTTTTATTTAATGTCCTAAAAAGAAGAAAATAAAATTTCAATTCAATCAAATGCGTCATTTTATTACATTACACAATTTATACGATATAAAAGCTTGTTGCGAGATTTACTTGTGTAGACTTAATTAGGTGGGTAGGCACCTATTTGCACAGACTTGGAGATAAATCCCGCAACAAGCTTTTATATCGTATAAATTGTGTAATGTAATAAAATGACGCATTTGATTGAATTGAAATTTTATTTTCTTCTTTTTAGGGCATTAAATAAAAGCTTTGTTTAAAAATGTTTTTTTACTTTTAATTTATTTATGTTCACTACACTGGTGCTATACGTGCTGCCGTGCCGACACTGCCAGCCGTGTCTTCTTTTGCCACTGGCAACTAACAAACAATAATGGGTAAGTTTTTAGTTTTTTGGTTACATTGACCCTGTAGACGGAATACTGATCCTTCTTATTTTTATCTTTTTAAGCTATAAGTTTGATGATCAATCTCATAAACTCAGAAATCCTTGTTAAATGCTTTACAGAAATAGTGTTTAACATGCTCTATTCAATTTATTCTATCCCTAGTTCTCGAGAATTCCCGGAAAATCCAGCTCGAGAAATGTCGAGAACTAGAGAGAGAAGGTAGGTATAGGTACTTTCGTTTCTGGGCCCTCTTTGTACCAAATTGCATACACACACAGGTTGTCAGTCTCTGTTGGTATTATTTAATATTTTTATAAAGGACAATGCTACGAATGTATGAAAAAAAAACCCAGGCCCGGCGCAAACGAAACTTAACTGAAATAATTGGTATGATTGAGTAATAAAATAATCCATGGGAGACATGATCGAAATCGATGGCTAAGTGCGCGAAATTGCTATTCGAATTTTCACAGGAGTCATACTAATATTTTAATAGAACTAACAATACTTTTACCATAATTATATTAAAAATCAGCTCTGATTAGGTCAGTGCAATTGTCACATGTCGTGCTCTGATAAAAAAAAAACACTCACCTAAAACCATGTAGTTAAGTTAAAGTCCACGGCCCGCGATTTTCAATCTACCCACATCAAGATGAAGGTATGAAAAAACATAAGTATGGAAAATGGGTATGTTCGTCCGTTGGGCGGTTGAGTGGGCATCAATTATTGTACGAATCATACCTTGCCCCTTGCTCCCGTAACTATTAGACCGACGTAATAGTAATAGTAACCTTACGACAAATAGACCGAGTCTACTTAGAACAGAGCGAGAGACATTTACGAGCTCCAGAAAATGTATGAGCGAGATATATGGAAACTTACAGCATGCGATAGTAATAATCACTTCATAGAAGGGCTACCTTACGCTTTTAAACTGCAATATTATATTAATTAAATAAATATTAGTATGACGCCTGTAAAAACTCGAATAGCAATTTCGCGCACTTAGCCATCGATTTCGATCATGTCTCCCTTGGGTTATTTTATTACTCAATTATACCAATTATTTGAGTTAAGTTTCGTTTGCGCCGGGCCTGGGTTTTTTTTAACATTCCTATTTATATTTATTTACAGATCCAGACGTAGAAAATGATACCGAATATCGACTCAGGACGATTGTGAAATATCACAATCCCTACTGCCAGCACAGAAAAAGCGTCGTATGTTGAAAACGGTAGATTCAGATGCAGCTCTACCAAATTGCAGCACGCGAGTTATGAAAGGTGATGCTGAGCCTACTGATGAAGATAATCAGTCCGAACCTGACGTAGAACGACAAAAAGAATATACTAGCACATGTAACAGGGATGGAGAAATGAGAACTCGTAAAATTAAATGTACTGATTGTATTGTGGCGTCACCTATCAGGCGATCCACATACTGACATACAAGATGAATGGCGCTAGCAAAAAGGAACTCAGCAGTTGGCAGAAGTCACGACAGATGTCATAGCAGTAAAACAGAATGCACAACAATGCAAAAACAACTGGCAATCGATCCTACGTCGCTTCACTGGTGACCCTCGACATTGAACACGCAGCAACCTTTTTCTACCTTCCGAATACTTCTTCCGCAGCCATCTGAAGACGCATTCCTGCAACCACCTCGGAGCCAACTTCTCATTCATCCTCCCTCATCAGCAGCAGAGCACCTATGGCTTGGCCGTTTCGTTACTTGCATTTTCTAATTTAAGCTCATCTGACGGTAGTGAAACGGCCAAGCCACATATTTTGAGTAAGGTGTTATAGTTTGTGAAGTTAGGGCTGTACAGTTAAGGCGTGTAGAGTTAGAAGCTTGGCCCTACTTGAAATCTGATAACTTTTTATTTCCCTCTTCTTGGCTACATTTTTTACATGAAAAATGTAGCCAAGAAACTCTAAACCCCTTTTTTGTTACACCATATTATCGTCATATTACGGCTTACCTAATTAAACAGTTTTACAATATTTTGGTCGGAGTCCACGTAAGAAAAAAATTGTTGTTTTTTTAACCGACCTCCCAAAGGAGGAGGTTTACAATTCGTCCGGATGTTTTTTTTATGGATGTGCCCCGGTAGCGCCTAGACGGATGGACCGATTTGGTTTTTTTTTTGTTTGAAAGGGTTTACCTTCCCATTGGTCCCATTGACACCAGGTCAGGATCTGATGATGGGATCCTGGAGAAATCGAGGGAACTCTTCAAATATTATAGGCAGACCTATAGTGATTTTTGTGTTTTTAATAATAACTCGTGCATTTACTCACGGTAAGCATAATATTGTGATGCGGAACTGCTGATGGCCACATATGGCCACCAGAACTGCTCAATACTAGCTACAAATACAATGCGCGGCTGACGGGCAGGCAACGCATAGCCTGAACCGGTGGCCCTAGAGCCATGAAACTTTGTACAGAGATTCCTTAGTAGCGTGAGGGGGTGCACTGATATGAGATTTGACAAAATTAATTCCCCAAGGGGGGGGGGGGATAAGGGGTTACAGTTTGTATTAAACTCAATCTAATCAAATAGGTTTTATGGAAGTATTTTTTTTCTAAAGTTTACTTTTTGTTTCAATTATAATTATAAACAATGCCAAAAACAAAATAAAAACCAATTAAGTAACTATCAGATTAAGTTATATAAAAAAAAAAAAACATACGCGTGTAGCACCGTACACGTGTTAGAAGTAAAACTTCTGTAGCTAGATCATTAAGTGGTACCTATACTATACACCTATACCTACCTGTACCTATACTAAAAGAGATTTAAATTTCCAATTTTGAGATCCAATCTCTGCTTCAAGTTACTTTTAAGTTTCAGACGTCCGATTATTTGAAATTATTTTATACTTGTACTTACTTTTAATACGTCATGTCATTTATTTCCCACCATTCCTTATCTACAATTTGTCGCGCTCGTGGTGATATACTTAACTCATTCAATACTATTTGCATCTCGCTCAGATTATATACCATCTGACGTCACGTCTTTAAGCCGTCTCGCTCAAATGTATGCATTGCTTTGCTTGTTTTAGAAATCCATATCGACCCGTGTGACATTGATGAAACTCTTTTCTTACAAACTGTATGGATCGCATCGCACAGCTGTCAAACATAAGTTCCGGTTCCAAAAGTGGCTTTAGAACAGTTCTAGGTACCTACTTATTGTTTTCAAGAAGTCTTAATGCAGCCATCCATCACATCGGAATTTGCTTGAAAACTAAATATCACATTTGGATGATTCTAAGTGACTTTATGCGATTACTAGCTGCCCGTTGCGCGACTACGCAGCGCGTTTTAGGTACCTATTCCATAGTTACCGGCCACAAAACGATTCGTTCATCATTTTAGAAATCCATATCGACCCGTATGTGACATTGATGAAACTCTTTTCTTACAAACTGTATGGATCGCATCGCACAGCTGTCAAACATAAGTTCCGGTTCCAACAAAGAGATTGAACGAAGTAGTTTTTGGTCACGTCACTGGTTTTGTTTGCCAGTGTTTGCCCCAGCCAGCGGCGGCGGCGCCATCTTGGCCATACCGGAAATCAAGAACTCGTGGAAGAATGCTTAAAATATTTTTTATTTGTTAACGTTTCATCAGGTTTTTCTCTCACTAATTAACATTCTTTATTGTACGAATGTATTATTATCTTATCTGATTAGTTAAAAACCGTATTGAAAATAGTTGCGGTTTTAAAAGTCTTCAGCCGACCCTGACGTCACCGATTCCAATTTCCGTTACATTTCTTAGCCACTCGTGATAGCACCCGGCTAGTAGCAAGTGAAAAGCAAATATATGAATAACCCACAGTTGAGAGGTTAAATAAATTTTACCCCCGTGCCCCAAGAAGTTTTACTTCAAAAAGAAAGGTAATTGCCACTTTTAAAATTCGAGAAAATCTCGAGATTGAGCAAATTTTGACGTCATTTTTAAGCAAAATTAGTTTAATTTCGAATCGTAAAAGTGGACATTATACATATATATGTATTTAGTACTAGATATCATATACATATAACAAATTATAGTAATATTGATTTCATTGATTAAATTGTTATGATTTAAATAAATCGTTTTATTTTTCACTTATTTATTATATAGTGTATTATTTCTAAACAACAATATATCCTCTACTATAGAGTCTTTTAACGATAACCTTAAATTATTGAGCACGAATTTAAATGAAGAAAATAGTCTTTCGACGCTGACATAAGTTGGGGGGTGGCTAATGATAATATGTTTGAAAGAAAATATAGTTGTGGGTCACTAACTTTCTTTTTTTCCATAATTCGAGACGAAACACTAGGTTCAATTACTAACGCTTCAAAGTTCAAGTGCAAATTGCACGCGTTTAAACAAGTTGAAACCTGCCCTTCCCCTATCCCCTGCCTGCTCTGCGTGTGTGCGTGCCGTACCTTTCGCAGTTTTGGCTTAAACCGGTTTATTTGGGTTTTTTAACCGCTCTCTTCTCAATTACGCTCCGAGCGATTTTTTTTCTAAAAACCTCTATAAACCTCTATTAACCGGTATTTTTTAAACCGGTTTCAAGCCCTGATCTAATCAAATAGGGTTTGTGGAAGTCGGTTTTTTCTAAAGTTTACTTTTTGTTTCAATTATCCTTTTCCTAGTCTCCTTGTTTATGGGTTCCCGTACCGAAGGGTGCCAGGGATCCTATTTATACAGGTGTAACAGAAAGGGGTATACAAGCCGAAAGAGGGTTGTTAGGGACATCATTCTGAACTTTCACTATGGGACCGACTTGATCAGAGCAACTTTATTTTTCACTCCACACCGTACAGATCAGCTGAGCGCTTGGCCCGAAATGTACTGAGTTAATCAAAATAAACACCCTGTATTTACTAAGCCTCCGGTGTCCGTCGTATGTACGCTGTGGAACTGTTAAAAGCTTAATAAATAATTATTAACAGAGTAGGTATAGTCAATAATGTGCTTGTTCTACAGTTCAAATTAAACCAGTGTGTATGTTCTTGAAAATTTAATGACTTTAATAGAAGAATAACTAAATTAAAACAGCAAGATAGAAGAAAACCATTCATTATTAACATCATCTCATCTGATTATGTTCAAAGCTAAAAGACCAAAATTAATCAATGACCTAACAAAATATACAACAAAAGTCATTCAATAATTGAGTCCAACCAATCAGTTATATATGTATGTATGTATGTTTTACTTATAAGAGTGTCGACCGAATCAAAACAATAGCAATGAATGAGCTAAAATGATCGCGATACACAATATAACTTACAATTTTGAATAATAATGGGATTAAATGGAAAAAAAAGACTAAATAATTCTGCCCTACTCGTAATAATATAAAGTGTCGACTACTTATACAATATGCTTATTTAATTTTCACACAAAGAGCTTCACGCTCCACGCCCGGCTAACACTATATATAATAGGTCGCTTACGCCCAAATGTTATTCGATAAAGCGACGATCTCCGAAACCAAAATTACAGTACTAACAATTTTAAGATGATGTTAATTCATAGAAGTGCCCGCGACGGTGTCGAGTGGCCGCGACGGTGTCGAGTAGCCGCAAATTTGGCAAATACACACTACACAATGTCCATACGTTCACTGCCAGCGAGCGTTCCGCGCTGCCGTGTCGTCGCCGTCGCCCGTGCCGGCCGTGCCAGAGCGACGGGCGACGAGCCGTGTCCCGTGCCAGAGTCATGCGGCGTGCGAAACTTTGGTATAGTTATACAACAAGCAAACGTATTGTGCGAGGGCGCCGGGCGCCGGCGTCTCGGTCCCTGTCGGTAGGTCCCTGTCGGTCGGTCCCTGTCGGTCGGTCGCTGCTGGGCCGACGACGCCCGCGCCGAGGCTTCAGCATACAATTGTTATATCGTGAAGCACTATTACTCTTCTGCTGGTACCATAACAATGTAGCTTTTTTTGTAGTTTTAATATTTTTTTTACAATATATAGGATTTCTTTCTATAATTAATTATATCTAATATTTACAATGGAGGTGAATGGACAATATTCAAAAACTCTACTTATTACCTCGAAATTAATCCTGATAACCTACCCGAAACGAAGTTAACTACGCAACTTTTAATAAAAATTTAAAAGTAAATTCCTCGCCACAAATAAATGTAAATGTTAGGCGGATCGAGCCTGCGCTCCGACTCTAGTCGAGCGGTCCGGGAGCGCAGAGTCGGTCTCGGGTCGGTTCTCGGGTCTCGCCTCTCGCGGTTGGTCGGCGCGCGCGCGGCTCATATCTTGTGTATCTTCTGCGACACGACGACGGGGTTGTTGCGCCGGATCTCCTGCGCGCCCAGCTCCCGGTAGTCGAAGGAGCACTCGTGCTTGTCCGAGTACCGGTGCACGGCGCAGAACAGCCCGCCGCAGCGGCACTCGAACCCTGCGACACAACCAACACACACTCGTACACTCTACACTGAACGTACACTGTACAGTACACCCAACCCAACCACACACCGATACACCTACGAATGCTCAACGTCATTCAACAGATGATTAACTAAAACAGAATGCGTGATCGAACGCCTGTGTCAATAAATGCTGTTATTGAAATATTAGTAAAATATAATCATCAGTTGTGCCTCTGCCACCCCGTATGGGAAAAGGCGTGACGCTATGTTATGTGATGCATAATCAATTAATCATCACAAGTGTACAAATCAGTCACGTTCAGTGTTTCAGTATAAAGATTCCGTAAACATAGGCAGTGAGTAGACGGGCTGCAATCGTCGAGGCCGACTACACCACACGTGAGAGAGAAGGAGCATCGATGTCACAAACAAACATCTGAAGATTCTTCAGGACTCGAACCCAGCTCCAAAAAGAACTTCGTCAGTCATCGGCAACAGAGTACCATGATAGTGATTATCTTATGTTATACCAATATACAAATGAAACATGACACCTTTAGGCGATTCTCACACTGCCCCGCGCCACGCTGCATCATGCGTGAATGCGTGTTCTTCCGTTGCTTGCAAGTATCTCCGTTTGTATAGAAAACACGCACAGTCCAACACACTGAAAACGCATCCACGCGCGTTCATGCAGATCACGCACGTACAAGCGGAGAAACACGCACCCCCGCGCGTGGGTGCGGGGCGAAACGCAAGGTATGGCACACCGAGCCCGCAGTGCCGCGCGTGATTTTGGAAGGGCGTGACGTGTGTGTGAATGAAATGAGAGCCGCCGTGCGTGAATCTACAAAACGCACCTACGCGCGTGAGTGCGTGAAAAACCCGCACGATGATGCAGATCTGCACTCCCGCAAGTACGCGCGTGGGTGCGTCAAAACGCAACATGCAGCGTAGTGCGGGGCAGTGTGAGAATCGCCTTACATACAAGCGACGTAAGTTCTAACTACTTCTAACGGACAATAGAATATGTACTACGGAACTCCTGCGCCTTGTAGCGCCCATTTAGGCAATTAATGTCCCCATCGAGAACCATCGATTACCCGGATCTGAGTAAGATAGCTCAGAGTGAGTTGGTTTGGGGTTTGTTTGCTCGACTGCGTCTTGCAGCTTCCTGGTGTGGTGGCCACTCACCTGTGAGTCCGACCTTCTTGCGGCAGACGGCGCAGCGGTTCTTCTTCTTCTTGTCCTTGCTGGGGTCCTTGTCGTCCGCGTCCGTGTCCGAGTTGCCTGCGCTCGCGCCGCTCGTGCCCGCCGCGCTCTCCTCCTCTAGCTTCTGCAAACAACAAAACACCAGCGTCATCACATGCGCGCTATTAACACATTGGTACACCTCCGAATCGCACAAAGTAAAACGCCATAATACAACTATTTCATAGACATTTAGCATGATCTTTACAGATGGTAGGTATGCCATCTATTTATGCAATCCAATTTTTGGCGGCGGCGCCCGTCTTGGTTAGAGGTAATTCAGTTAGTTGACAGTCAAAATAACTAACTGATGTACAAAGAACATACCTAAAATAATTATTTCATGTTATTGTTGCGTTTATTTAATAGTAGTAGGTGTCCGTAGTAGGTGTCCGTGATATGATAACCCGGCTACAACAACAGTAGTAGGTGTCCGTTAGGTGTCCGTGATATGATAACCCGGCTACAACAACAGTAGTAGGTGTCCGTAGTAGGTGTCCGTGATATGATAACCCGGCTACAACAACAGTAGTAGGTGTCCGTAGTAGGTGTCCGTGATATGATAACCCGGCTACAACAACAGTAGTAGGTGTCCGTAGTAGGTGTCCGTGATATGATAACCCGGCTACAACAACAGTAGTAGGTGTCCGTAGTAGGTGTCCGTGATATGATAACCCGGCTACAACAACAGCGCTTGCGTATGATTAAATTTAATAATTAACATAAGCGTTGCCCTATTTATACGTCGTCTGCGGTCACGCACTAGACACA
>CAUOQF010000096.1:0-16348 GCA_963457715.1 Argyresthia albistria
TTTATCACTCAAGTCAGTTTTATCACGAGTTGTAAGTTGTAACACTGTCTGTCTGTACGCTAGCGAACTAAGAGGCGAGCTCTAAAGTTCAATACACTCCGCTTTCGAGAGCACCTCGTTGTTTAGTTGTTGGAGCTGAAGGTGCTGGCTGCGGGTGCTGGTGGTGGGCGCCGCAGGGGCGGGCGGGGGCGGAGGCGCCGAGGCGGGCGCGGGGTGCCGGCAGGGGCGGCAATGCGCGCGGGGGGCAGGGCGACGTACTCCACCGCTCGACGCGCCACGCAACGGTAAACTGGCGCTGCCGCCGACACAGCCTCTGCTTCGCCTCGGTGCCGGTGCCTCCGACCTCCCTCCAAACAAATAGTACCGTACTCTGCGCTTATGTCCTGGTAACTTTTATTATACCTGTAACTGTGTTGGTGGCAGTCCATGTGTGCGCTATCAAACGCGCACAGGCGCAGGGTCGACGTCGTACGCAACCGTCTGTTACTGTTGTCCCTGAGTGGGTAAGGTATGCGTGCTTTGATCTTACGATTCGGTATGCACGGCCGCGCGGGCGCACGTAGCACCGTGGATATATTTTAGTTCTACTCCGGGTACGTAGGTATGTAGTATAGGCAATAATTTTAGTCCAATGCTTGTGCAACACCCCACATATCTGCACGAATCTTTAAATCAAATTGTTCCAGTTGAGGCTATGACATATATAAGCCGTTCAAAAGCCCTACGAAAGCTCTGGTCAGGTGTGTCTAGCTGTTAACTTGTCGGAATGGGGTCAGTAGAGGCATGTTGTCGAGTTGTATTTCTTTTGTTACCGATGAGTTAGGTACTAACTGAACTATTTCTTATTAGATTCCGATTGAGCTCGAATTAGATTCAAGTGAAAAGAAACAAAATGGCTAAATGTAGCGTTCGACTGAGTAATCTAGCTTCGACTGAGTTATTAAGACTAGGATTTTTAAACTCATTTAGAGCGTAAATTTTTAAGAAATAATAATTCATGTTTGATTCATTGCCATATATTACTTTTTTTTTAAACCCGTCATTTGACACTATTATTTTACAACGGGCCGTGTCCCGGGTGCGACCGGGGTTTAGCACTTTTGTAACTTCTTAACCTTCGTGCGCCCTCCGTGCCCCGTCCGGGTTCGGACGGGGCTCGGAGGTTGAGACAAAACCCCGGACGCACCCGGACACGCCCCGTTGTAAAATAAATCATCCCTTACATGTCACATTACGAGGGCGGATTGATAAGTATCCGAAACGAAGAGGAAAAAAACAAGTTATTTGAATCAAACTCATTTATTTTTCTACATACGTCCCTCCTAGCTCTACACACTTAGACCAACGGTTCTCCAGTGCAACTATACCCTTTTGATAGAAGCTTCTGTCAAGACCCTTAAAATAGCCATTAACGGCGTCAATGACTTCAGTGTTGGTGGAAAATTTTTGTCCTCCTAGCCACTTTTTCAAATTTGGGAACAGATGGAAGTCACATGGGGCCAAATCTGGCGAATATGGCGGATGGGGCAGTAATTCAAGGTGTAACTCTCGAATTTTTGTCATCGTAACTCTAGCCGTGTGAGCCGGCGCGTTATCTTGATGGAACAAAATTTTTTTCTTCGTCAAGTGGGGCCTTTCTTGTTTAACTACATCGCTCAGCTTTTGCAACAGGTTTGCATAATATTGGCCATTTATTGTTCTTCCCTTTTCTAGGTAATTCACATAAATTACACCTCTAGCATCCCAAAATACAGTTGCCATCACTTTGCCAGCGGACAACGTCGTCTTCGCCTTCTTTGGTGCCGGTTCGCCACTTTTTATCCACTGCTTGGACTGTTCTTTAGTCTCTGGCGTGTAGTGGTGGATCCAAGTCTCATCTACTGTTATGAACCGACGAAGGAATTCATTGGAATTCCGTCTAAAGAGCTGCAAACACTCCTCTGAAATATGCACTCTTCGTTGCTTTTGCTCGTCGTTCAACAACCGCGGCACCCATCTGGCACAAAGCTTTTTCATCGACAAATGCTCATGCAGTATATGAAAAACGCGTTCTGACGAAATGCTTACGATCTCTGCTATCTCCCTAAGTTTTAATCGGCGGTCGTCTAGTATAATATTTTTTATTTTACTGACAATTTCCGACGTAGTCACCTCATTTGGTCTTCCAGTACGGGGAGCGTCATTGCAGCTCTGTCGTCCTCGTTTGAAATCCGCGACCCAGGTGTGGACAGTGGTGAACGAAGGAGAAGAGTCCCCTAACACATGATCCAGCTTAGTTTTAATTTGAGTTGCCGTTTTCCCTTTTAAAACATAAAACTTTATGACAGCACGGACCTCCGTTTTCTCCATTTTCATAAAAATGGAAAACCAACTCACTTCAAACCTTTATATTTTTTTAACAAACAAATGAATTATGCTAAAATTATGTTTATTGGAACCGCAAAAGATTGTCAATGAAGTTTCTGGTGAAATTTTGTTTAAATTTCTTTTTTTTTATTGTGGTTTCGGATTCTTTTCAACCAGCCTGGTACAGGTGCACTTGGGGCCCCTAATCGAAAAACGTCGGAGCAATCGATGCGCTATCGCTATTCGTTTTTCATATGAGAATATTTAGCTCTTAGTTAAGTCGAGCAACATTATAAAAGTTCTAGTAAGTAAGTTAAATGGATATTAACGTAGAGTTAAGAAAAATAGGAAGGTTTTACCAAACCATACCCCATTGTTACTGTTTGAACATTAGTTATATGTATAGGTATTGTACTAATAAAATAAGCTGTTAGTTTGTATGCTTCATCTGAGTGTGCTTATAGTTGCGGCGATGACCTTGCCCCGTTACGCTAAAAAGTGGCCCAATTGTGCCCCTGTGGGAGAAGGCGCAATGCTATGTTGTCTAAATATTATTAACGTTTAATTAAAACTTCATCTACGAAAATTATGCATAGTCCACGCTTCCGATGTTTTCAAATGTGTAGTTTCTTAAAAGTAGATAATTTTGAATAGAAAGAGAAAAGTAGACAATCGAAAATAAATTTATCTCCTAACCTAATCTCAAATCAAGCTAATAAGCCTATTCCTATTTCCTGTCAGTAAAGAAAGTTATATTGCTTTAATTCAAGAGAATCGCAAACTTATATCCACCGTAGACAAAAGAACAAAACTTCACATGAATATGACCCTCACGCCAACAAGTCAGGAAGCATCGTGATAAAAGAGAGAGCATCCCAGCATGGTGCCATCAGGATAGTCCACCCAACTTTGCCACAAAATTCTCCTAGACCTTATTCCGCTGGCCTAAAGGTTCAAATCAAACCCATTAGCGTAGTGTAAAGAGTGTGTGGTAGACGGTGAAGGAACGAGCGTGTTTCAGTTTGACATATTTGACGCGCGGCGTAATGTGAATTGACGTGCAGTGGCGCCCGCGCCTGCCTCACATGGCAGTGACCTAACAATAACCCCACTGGCATATAGACGAAAGGTCAGTTTACGAACTTGCTGTGCCCCGCTGTCTCACGCCTGACTTTTCATGGATCTAGTGGGAACCAGTCGGAACTGTGTGGTTTAAGAACAAACAATGGCCTAGGTACGCATTATAACAAATCATAATCTAACTATACTCATATTTACCTCCAAATTGGTTCAGTGGTTTTGCCGTGAAAGAATCAATGATAGGGAAGAATAAAACCGGCCAAGTGCGAGTCAGACTCGCGCACGAAGGGTTCCGTACCATTATCTATATAATTGGAACAAAAAGTAAACTTTAGAAAAAACCGACTTCCACAAACCCTATATGATTAGATTGAGTTTAATACAAACTGTAACCCCTTATCCCCCCCCCCCAGGGGAATTAATTTTGTCAAATCCCATATCAGTGCTACCCCACGCTACTAAGGAACCCCTGTACAAAGTTTCATGGCTCTAGGTCCATCGGTTTAGGCTATGCGTTGCCTGCCCGTCAGCCACGCATTGTATTTGTACCTAGTATTGAGCAGATCTGGTGGCCATATGTGGTCTTCATCAGCAGTTCCGCATCACAATATTATGCTTACCATGTGCATTTGCACGAGTTATTATGAAAAACACAAAAATCACTATAGGTCTAATCGGTCTAATTTTCCAAATCGGTCCATCCGTTTAGGCGCTATCGAGGCACATACATAAAAAAATAATAAAAAAAAAAACAAACATCCGGACGAATTGTAAACCTCCTCCTTTGGGAAGTCGGTTAAAAAAACCGCAAAAAAACACGTTAATTGTATGGGAGCCCCCTTTATATTAAATTTATTTTGTTTTTAGTATTTGTTGTTATAGCGGGAACAGAAATACGTCATCTGTGAAAATATCAACTGTCTAGCTACCACGGTTCATGAGATACGGCCTGGTGACAGACAGACGGACGGACGGATATCTTGAGATTTTAAGGTACTTTCCCTCCAGGGCCCATTCGTTTGTTCCACCCTGTATATGTGTGATCTGTAACTGTATTTTTCATGAAATACCCAAAAAGTTTTGTTCAAATTATCATCTTATGTCAGAATAACTTTGTAGCTAGTTGAAAAATAACATTTGAATTGATTCAAAGCTTGCCGCGCTTTTAGGGCCTTTAGTACCTACTAAACGCCGCCGTAAGCAGCACTGTCTACAACCTACTCTAGTCTCCTACTGGAAAACGTGAGACACCCATCTACAATTTCCGTACAATGAGGTTCACTCACTCATTATCGGCCGAAATTAATAACCTATCTTCTATCCATAATCTGCAGATTTGAGATTGCTAGTGTCAATTTTGACATTAATCTAATAGCGCAACTGTCAAATGTAACGCGTAATCTGCAGATCACGGATAGAGATAGGTTATTGGGATCGGCCGTATGTCAATGTCATGCAGACTGCAAAACATCATTTCAACGCACCAAAGAGTATTTAATTAAAACATCACTGGCAGCCAAACTTGAAGTGGCCAAAAGGAAAAAAATAATTTCTGAGCTCTGAGATTTGTATGAAAACAAAAGTAATTAAAAACTATTAATTTTATAATTATTTTCTAAAAGTTCTACATAATAAATAGAGACGTCGTAATTCATCAATTAATATTTAAAGTCTTTGTAGAAGTCCGGGGACGACATTGCCATATCATTTAAATTTAGTTTCATTAAAAGAAGGCTTACCTACCAAAACAAAATGGCCTTGGTATAAACTTTTCAAGCGTGTTGTGAAGACGTATCTTGTACCGAGACCACTTTCAATTTGTAATATCTCTCGTATTTCAGTATTTGTGGTTGGTGCGGCAACAGATATACACATTCTGTGAAAATTTCAGCTTTCTAGCTATTACGGTTCGTGCAGGCGGACCCGGTGACAGACGGACGGACGGACGGACGGACGGATGGACAGCGAAGTCTCAGTAATAGGGTCCCGTTTGGCACCCTTCGGGTACGGAACCCTAAAAAGAGAAATACTTGAGTAGATAGGGTTTCACGCGCGGTTTTCTGCGGATGGCTGTAGAAGTGTAGGTAGATATAAATCTAGTACCTAATACTTAGATAGATAAATCTATCTACCTACACTCTTACTAGGTCTAGGTAGATTACAACACATTTGTAATACTTAAGTAAGTACCTACATTGCTTGAAATCTGGGTCTGCATTTCAGACTGTTGCCCTATGTTATGACTTTATGACTGAGCAATATTCAGATCTTCTGGAACATGCAATAGGGATGTAGTAGTCCTATCGCAACCCATAACTTACTAAGCGGATGTGGTTTGGTAAATACAAGAGATGGAACACTTTCTATTTAAGAATTTAATCTTACTAAATTAGTTTATGACTGTTTGTTCCTAAATAAATAAATAAAATCATCTTGATAGCTTTGGACCCATTTTTAGGGTTCCGTTAGAGAAACAAGGAACCCTTATAGTTTCGTCAAATCTGTCTGTCGGTCGGTCGGTCGGTCGGTCCGTCCGTCCGTCCGTCCGTCCGTCCGTCCGTCCGTCCGTCCGTCCGTCCGTCCATCCGTCCGTCCGTCCATCCGCCAGAAGCCAGCCCGAAAAAGCCCGCCTGCCCGCCCGCCCGCTCAGCGGCCAGAATATAACAATCTACTATTATGACATGGTGAACATATTTCTACCCATTAGTACAAAGTTGAGAAAACCGGCAACATCTTGAGTCTACGTAAGTTCCAGTTTAATTAATGCTAGAAATAAAGTGCACAATCTTCTCAACAAAATCTCAGAAAAGATCAAAAATACTAACCTGCAATAATTTTGCACCAAGTCCTGTTAACTTCTTTGGTCTCCTAAAAATGAGCTTGCCTACTTTTAGTTTTCAAATAATATCTTGTATGTACCTCAGAACAAAAAAGTATGTACAGTCGTCAGTCACAGGGTGCTCACTCCATACAAATTAGATATAAGTAACCCTTCGTCAAAAAGAGATGGCGTGAGGAGTAAGATTTGTACTTTAAACGCCATGGTTTCGTCAACCTACTTCTAGGTAGCGCAAATCTTAGAATAAATCCAATATATCTTAGCGCCATTTCGTGGTATTTGAAATTTTTCGATGGTGCTGCACCAAGCGACAAAACCCTCGAACTAAAGAAGCTTCCGTAGCATCTCAGTTTACGCCGGTCACATATTTTGTTCTACGTGGTCTATCTGTATTATAGTATCTGTGGTACATATAAATGGGCGCTGGGAATGTGGAGCAAAACTGACAGCTAAACGGAGATAGGGCACAGATAAATGTACCTGGTTTACATTTGTGTCAAGTGTCGGGTTTCAGTTTAGTGCTTATAATTGCGATATAAAACCACAAAACGTATTCGCTGATGACTGAGCGGGAACTTCAAATTGAGCTTCGAAGGAGAAATGCATCAGTAGCTGGAAAAAGCTCATCTGATAGAAATGTTCACGCCGTCTAGTGGCGTGACGTCAGAACCTACTTGTGAACCCCTCCAAACGACGCGAGCGCAGAGCGCGTTCTCAATTTCCTCACCACACTGCGTCCAGAGACTCGAACAGAGCACCACCGCGCGCGCCGGCTCAGAGAATTACCACGCTTTGCGATACCCATGTGTCGCCCATGAGCCCCGAAGCTCATCTCATCACAACATTTACCGCAAACCCAAAAGGCTAGCTAGCCCCGTCGCGATCGCGAGTGACGTCTTTGTGTGCACCCATATTTCCTGCTCAGTGCCACGAGGCTAGGCTTCCACGCGCCATCCAACTCAACGGGCGACGATTGAGGAGCTGCCACCCAAGAAGCTACAAGGTACCCATTTCATCGACATTCATCCTAACCTCCCATTGGTCTACTTTCCCATTTCTCATCATTCCTCATCTCAACCTTCATCAGCCCTACACCGCGGACGACCAGAGGACCTGGCGTTCACATCTTTTGATCCGGCTCGAAGGACCAAGTATTACTTGCCTTTGAAGTTTTTAATACACAAAGCACTTTTCTTCGTTTGGGCTCCTTAGAATATACATGAGCTCTCCAATTTTTACAATTATAAGCACTACATTGAGGTATTACTGTTGAAAAGTTTCAAAACTTTGTTTGTTTTCAAAAAACTAGATATAATTTGATAGTTTCCGTCAAATTTTAGGGTATCGTCTCAGATGCGCTACCTAGCGTGAGAAATTGGCAGTTTTGCTCCTCATTATTCCGAATCACCCAGTTTGGAAAAAAATCAAAAGTTGGAATAATTCTGGAATTATTCCGAATCCTTCCATTTTGGTGGAAAAATATGTGTCCATATGAGAAAATTAATAGTGTTTTGAAAAGATATCGAATTTAAACCTGTACACGTCGATAGAAGACTACTATACCAACATTTTATGTCATGAGGATTTTTTTCCTACAGCGTCACATAAGCGAGATATTAGAGTGACCGCAGTAAAAAATGGCGACACCGCTCAAAAGTAGTGATCCCTGTCAACAAAGTGACATCTGTCAAAAATGTTAAGTAACAATGTGGGCTATTCTTGAGGTGTCAAAACCACTATACTAGAGGAACTAAAGGAACTAAACTGACAACCTTCAAATCCGACAGCTCTTGCGCGGTGGCCACAGATTCCATTTTCAAACACACCATTTTAATTAGTTTAGTTAGTATAGTTCGTGTCACCTTCGGAATCGCAGGCATTATCACCAAGTCTGAATGCTCTAATCTTAAAGTTTCCTTGTACAATCTTCTTCCTCCTTATATTCCCAGACCTTCAAATTTCAAATCCCTTTTATCATATGTCAATTCCCCATTTATCCAAATCTTGTGTAACTTCATTAATGTTAATAACATCAAACTCTAACCGTAGTTGTGTTCTTGTTGTAGACTAATTAATCTAAAACTATTAAATATTTATTTATATATTGTTTTGTCTTTTTTGTTCTAGGTTCTGGAAATATTGATATTTTCATTTTACCAAAAAAATCTTAATAAAATACCGTGCCACCTCAGATACGTGACATTGGCAGAATCATCAAATCGATGGAAGCCATTATTTAAGAAATTGATTGATTGATCACCAAGTCGATTTAATGATTTTGCAAAAATAAAGCTTTTGGGAATCTATAATATCAAAATAGGTATCTCGCAGTGACGCTTTAGGAAAAAAATCATCATGGCATAATTTGTTGGTCTAATAGTCCTACATTGATTTGTGCAGGTTTCAATTCAATATCTTTGTAAAACACCTTAATTTTCCCATATCTACACATATTTTCCCATCAAAATGGAAGGATTCGGAATCTTTTTGGAAGGACATCGGAATTATTCCAAAAAGTGGAATAATTCCGGGTGATTGCCCATTCTACAGTGGTGATTAGTGATCAGTACAGTTGTTGAGATAGCCAAATGTTAGCTTTATGTCTCAGTTTGAATTATTGGAACACTTTTACGCCGCGTTCCGTAACATCGACCATCGGCGCCATAATCGATTACAGCGTCTACAATGCCATTCCGAATCAGTTTTTGACGTGACAACGATATCTCAAAATGGTTGCCATGACGTCATGAATGACATCATCAACTCCGCCATATTGGGATATCATCGACCATCGACGACCATCGTCCAAAGCGTGAGCACTGATAGATCGGTCAAAGTGACAGCTGTCATTCTGTACCGGCGGCGGTGAAAAGTTTGTTTGTTTATAACTTTAATTCATTTCTGAAGTCGTATTATTAGTATTTCTCAGCCGCAGCCTGTTCTCAATCAAAACCAGCTCAAAACGATGATCTAAATTGTTATTCTAAAAAAGTTTGGTTAGAATGGTTTGACATCTGTCAGTGTCGACGTCTACCGTCGCGTTTTATCGTTCCGAATGAATATCTGTGATAGACGCTGGTGGTCGTGATTTCCCATTCGGAACGGTCATGATGGTCGTGACGTCACGTGAGCGATGATAGCGCTGATAGCTCGTCGCGGAACAGAAGGTTAAACCATAGACAAAACAGATTAAACTTCAAAAGTAGAAAAAAATATCGAAAAGTCCGGCAACACTGCTGCCGGGTGTGTACGCGATAGAGTATTTGTTGTAATTTTATAAATTTTAGACTGTAAACAATGTGTTTTTTAGTTGATAGCGTAAAATAATATGTTCAGTGTCCAAATCTGTACATCAAGTGTCATGAAAGAGTGGATTTTTATCCGTATCTGTACGTTGACGTGAGGTCTTGTGCTTTGTCTTCGTGTGTGATAATATCAAAATGGCGCATCAACTCGCTCCGTCAGTAAATTGCTCATTAGATGACATCGACCTCAGTGCTCTAAAGGTAAATATAATAGATTCCAAAACATAACGAACCAATAATTACCTATTACTTCTTGCTAGGTTCACTCTTGGCCTTGGGCAGTCTAGTCATTCGACAGGGCAATGATCTCAGGGCGTAAATTAGGATATAGATTCATAAACAAAAAAAGAGTGGCCCTTCTCTCCTATCCTTCTCTCCTAGCTTTACTTCAGTCCGAATATTCTTTCAGGATCCTGCGGGGATATTTGAGCTCATTGAAGTGGTTGGCAATGGAACCTATGGACAAGTTTACAAGGTATGGTATTATTTAGATTGATTTGTACATAACTAAACACATATTCAATTTATCAAGCTTAGATATATCAAGAGGGATGTACTATTTACCTATCCAGACTGTATTGTTCATGTGTGGTCATATGAAATGTAATTACAACATTGATGTCAATGAACTTGATTTGAAGATAGGTAGTTGGCCTGCTACTGTACTGTAGATAGGGAGTGGCCCATACAGGATTGCGTCACATTAAGCATTCACTGTTAATTATCAGTGCCCCAACCAACATTTCAGAAAGTATTTATCTACCAAAGAAATCTAAGATAACTAACTATCTCCACTTTACAAGCTCACTTACTGATTGAATATTAATCTTGGCTTACATGGTTTTGTATTATTGTTTACAAAGATGTTGGGAGTAAATGTGACGACCTAGGTATGTTATCTGTTTGCATTAAAGGAATTATGAAATATGTAAACAGATGATTGATTATCTACCATTCAACTTATATTTTGATCAGCATGATCAGCTGGTCAAATTATCTGACTATTATATTAAAATTCCATCCAGATTAAAATTTCTAATAGAGACCTAAGAGCCAGATCTTCAGGATCTCAAACAAAATCCAACTGAAATGCAAAAACCAAGTGTCTGAAGATGTTATTAAAAGAAATTGTAATGATTCTAGAGATGGTAATTTTAAGTACACTCTAGGATGTGATGAGCAATGTTCTCACATAGAGACATCCCAGTCACCATGACTCATTTTAAATTAACTTGAATGCAACCTATGACCTATCGGGTGGAACTACATGTCCACAAACAAGCTAGATCTGAACATATTATTAATTCTAGGGCCGTCACACCAAAACTGGGCAGCTGGCGGCCATCAAGGTCATGGACGTTACGGAAGATGAAGAGGAGGAGATCAAACTAGAAATTAATGTCCTGAAGAAGTACTCCAACCATCGTAACATTGCAACATACTATGGTGCATTTATAAAGAAGAGCCCGCCTGGCAAAGATGACCAACTGTGGTTGGTTATGGAGTACTGCGGAGCAGGTATGTTGTAATCCACAATTTATGACCTATTTGTATTGGAGCTCAGCTATATGAGCCAATCAATCAAGATTAGGGTTCATAGTATTAATATCTATGTAGTGTGTAAAGTGGATAACATTAAGTGATTAACAGATAATCTAGCAAACCTCAAACTGAGTGATATACTAGAATTTATTAAAAGAACGGGTAGATTTGGGCTCGGAGGCAAATCAGCTGAACCAACCAACCAGCGCTTAAACACTGGGAATTGGGTGAAATAGTCACAATAGAGAACCGATCACCCGCCTGTGTTCAGTGGGCTTCCCACCTTACCATCTACGAGTATCTATCTAAAGTGGCAAGGAAGGTGAAATTAAATACACAAATGTAAGAGGTTCGAACATTCTTGTATGGTGCCTGGGATACTGGGGTACTTTCATACTCTAAAATTTCGCTTTTTCGTATGTACACCTAAAAAACATGTCCATCGATAGAGAATTTAATTACAAACAACAAATGTTGTGTCAAAAAACATTTGTTGTTTGTAATAAAATAAAACTCTCTCATGTTTTATAGGTCTACAGAAAAAGCGTAATTTTAGGGATTTCAACTGTAGGTATCCCAGAAAGGTTCCATGTTCTTTGGTAATTTTGTTAATAAATCACATAGTTTTTGTCTAAATAAATATTATTAGGTACCTACACATTACGCATTGGCAATGTTATAAATATATTTTTTTTTTATTTATTTGTTCAGGAAGCATTTATCATTACAAAAATGTTACTACAAAAACTTAAGAGATAAAGAGCCAATTATAGGGTTCCATCGATTTATACATCTACTAGGTAAAGGTCGCCTGCTGAAGACAAGCTGGTGATCAGTCCTCTGTTGTGTATATTTGACATTTACTGATCTTTGACTGTAGACATTCTTCTCTCTCTTTGGTGTTCTTCAACTCCATGTTCTCATTACGTGTGGGGAGGCTATTAAACTCTTCACAAAAAGAAAGGCCCAGTAACAGCGTAATGTCACTGACATAATAAGGTTGAATTTAGTTTTGCCCACCGGGCCTTTTATTTTGTGCAGACTGTAGGTTGCATACATTCTAGAACCAACATCTTGTTACATACAATACAAACCAATCCATATTTCAGGGTCCGTGACAGATCTCGTGAAGTCCACCAAAGGTCAATCGCTGAAGGAGGAATGGATATCATACATCTGCCGAGAAATCCTGCGCGGTCTCAGCTACTTGCACTCCAACAAAGTCATTCACCGCGATATCAAAGGACAGAATGTACTGCTCACAGATAATGCAGAAGTCAAGCTGGGTAAGATAATAATAATAGCATTTTATTCAATACTCTTCCCTAAGTATGTGACGTATGGTTCAGACTCCCAATAAATTAGTCACTACTAGCACTATTATTGGCAGTTGCAGCATTGACTTAATTAACATAGTGACTAATGTATGTGGAGTGGATTCACCTTCTTTTATGTAACTTCGAATGTTATTATATGCCTAGTGTTTAGGAAATTATTTCGTTATTACCTACACAATATCAGTTACATTGATGTTTATTTAATGATAAGTAGAATTAATATATGGACGCTGAAAAGAAATTCGTTACACTTTACCTCCAGAATTAAAACTAGGAGGGATCTAAGTATCAATATATTGGTATGCAGGAGAAATTCTACAACACAAAGTACCTAACATCAATTTCCTCCGACAGTGGATTTCGGTGTGTCCGCCCAACTCGACCGAACCATCGGGCGGCGGAACACATTCATCGGCACACCCTACTGGATGGCGCCCGAAGTTATAGCCTGCGACGAGAACCCCGACGCGACCTACGACAACCGGTCTGACC
This sequence comes from Argyresthia albistria, assembly GCA_963457715.1. Taxonomy (NCBI): domain Eukaryota; kingdom Metazoa; phylum Arthropoda; class Insecta; order Lepidoptera; family Argyresthiidae; genus Argyresthia; species Argyresthia albistria. The sequence continues at coordinate 12,942 of CAUOQF010000096.1, forward strand.
TTTGGTCGCTGGGCATCACGGCGCTAGAGATGGCCGAGTCTCAACCGCCGCTGTGTGACTTGCACCCCATGAGGGCGCTGTTTCTTATACCTCGGTGAGTGGCGTGGTGAAAACAGTATTTAACACATTTCATACGGTATCGTCATAGTGGGGTGTTAATAGCTGTTTTATTTTAGGCAGAGCCTCTGACAAAGCCACTGCAACTTGTGGCTGAAGTAAATAATTTAAAAGCAAGCATAACTCTAACTAATAAGAGATCGGAAAACATGGTTGGATTAGTGGGTTTCATGCTTGCTTCTCACGCAGGAGATGCAGGTTCGAGTCCCGGTGCTGACCATGTACCAATGAGATAAATTAATTTGTCTTATGTACATTATCGGACGCTCCGTGTTTCGGATGGCATGTTCAGCTGTAGGTCCCGGCTACTATCACTACTTGGTAGTATGTAGTAGTTGTAAAACCCCTCCACCAACCCGCACAGAGCCAGAGTGGTGGAGTATGGCTCAATCTTACTCGTACCCGTGTAAAGGCCTGCGGCCCTCGGTAGGGACATTAATGGGCTACATTTACTTTGTGACAGAGCCAACGCCACTTGTGGCCTAAGTAAATAATGTAAAGGCAAGCGTTACAAGAGATATTTCCAGCAAATCATGGTTGGATGGTATATTTGCTGATTCCTTGTTACTTTAAGTATGCTAAGCGGTAGTTATAGCTATCTTTCGTAATAAACGCTACACAGAAACACTTCACAACTCTATTGCCAGGAGATAAAGGACATGATTTACTAGCTGATATTGCATAATGCGTGTATTGTGAGAAACTTCATAAAACTTTTTTCCCGTCTATTGTTTTACGATATACAAATAACTGTCGCATTATCATGCAATATCATCCTACTTGTTGGTTCTAGGAATCCCCCGCCTCATCTCAAGTCGAAAAAGTGGGCAAAGAAGTTCCACGGCTTCATTGAAACCGTCCTCGTGAAGGACTACCACAAGAGGCCGTACACCGAAGAGCTGCTGAAACATCCTTTTATACGGCAAGTACTTAACAATGGGAACGCGGATCACGGGGCTCAAGTGGCGATGGGCGGGACAGAAGGGAAAACGGAAGGTAGACCAAGGCAGCAACAGAGTGGCGGCTGCGAACAGGGAAAATAGTAGCGGGCATACCACCGGCCCGATGGTCAGATGATACTGTCAAGGTGGCTGGTAGACAGTGGACCAGAATGGCGGGGGACAGATGCGAGTGGCGTGATTTGGGAGAGGCCTGTGCCCATCAGTGCGATGATACGGGCTGATATGATGATGATGACTTAACAATATTAGGAAGTTAAGTTAGGTTAGGCTACACCTCTAGGGCATTAGCCTTAAAAAATATGCTAGACATGGGCACAATTGTGCCTCTGCCACCCCGTATGGGAAAAGGCGTGATGGGTATGTACCAACCTACTGCCTCAATCGTCAACTAAATACTACGATCTTGTCCATTGCCAGGACCTCCTAATTTTTAACCGACTTCTCTAAAGAGGAGGTTTACATTTCGTCCGGATGTTTTTTTTATGTATGTGCCCCGATTGCGCCTAAACGGATGGACCGTATTTGAAAATTTATTTTTTGTTTGAAAGGGTTTTTCCTTCCCATTGGTACCATGGACCACCAGTTCAGGATCTGATGATGGGATCCTGGAGAAATCGAGGGAACTCTTTAAATATTATAGGCAGACCTAATTAGTGATTTTTGTGTTTTAAACTGTTTGTATTAACCTTTCGTGCGCCAAAAAGCTCCGCAACTCGCAACCCCCTCGGCTGAATCTAATCAAATATGGTTTGTAGAAGTCGGTTTTTTCTGAAGTTTACTTTTTGTTTCAATTATAAGAATTTAAGATTTGGATATGGATTTAGATCTTTAGTTCTGTTTTTTCATAGGTTTTTTTTCTCGATGGTAGAAAATCGCGGGCCATGGACATTGGACGAGCGTCGGGCGAGCTATTAGCTAAATAAAACCTTACAACTTATAACCGCGTTTCCGTCCCACAGGGACCAGCCGACCGAGCGACAAGTGCGCATCCAGCTGAAGGACCACATCGACCGCTGCAAGAAGCGCAAGCAGGAGAGCTCCGTCCGCGACGAGTACAAGTACTCGGGCAGCGAGGGCGAGGAGGAAGAGGGCGCCACCGCGGGCGAGCCGTCCAGCATCGTGCACGCGGCGGCGCCCGGCGGCGGCGACACGCTGCGCCGGAACTTCCAGCAAATACAGGAGGGCAGGTGCGCCGCTAGTTACACTTGTACTGACGAGACACACTATCGCGATAACGCGAATATTTCCGTTATCACGACAAGTCTAGCAAAGTAGATCGTCCAATCGCGATAATAAATGCCTGCGCGCCGTTAGAGGTAAATTGCCGCACATCAAAGGATTTTATTGCGACAAAGATCGTGGGGTTGGCCACACTTCACGCGCTCTGTACACAGCGAGTTGCCGAGTAGTTATCGCAGAAGAATGATTTGTATCGCGACACTGGACTAGGAATTCTATCGCGTATTAATAGCAGCAACATGACTCTAATAATATACTAGCCGAGTACTAAACCGTGTCGTCCATCTCCCCAGAGCCGCCGGCGAGCCGCCCGCGCCGCCGCCCAAGCGCAGCGGCCGGCGCGAGGAGCGCGAGGAGATCCCCGAGCCCGGCCCCCCCGCGCGCCCCTCCATCCCGCAGCGGCTCATCGTGGTGCCCGACCCGCAGTTGCAGCAGCCCAACCGATACAGGTACCGCGCGCCCCTCCACCCCGCAGCGATGCAGGTACCGCGCGCCCCTCCCACCCCGCAGCGATACAGGTACCGCGCGCCCCTCCACCCCGCAGCGATACAGGTACCGCGCGCCCCTCCACCCCGCAGTGATACAGGTACCGCGCGCCCCTCCGCCCCTCCACCCCGCAGCGATACAGGTACCGCGCGCCCCTCCACCCCGCAGCGATACAGGTACCGCGCGCCCCTCCACCCCGCAGCGATACAGGTACCGCGCGCCCCTCCACCCCGCAGCGATACAGGTACCGCGCGCCCCTCCACCCCGCAGCGATACAGGTACCGCGCGCCCCTCCACCCCGCAGCGATACAGGTACCGCGCGCCCCTCCACCCCGCAGCGATACAGGTACCCGCGCGCCCCTCCACCCCGCAGCGATACAGGTACCGCGCGCCCCTCCACCCCGCAGCGATACAGGTACCGCGCGCCCCTCCACCCCGCAGCGATACAGGTACCGCGCGCCCCCTCCACCCCGCAGCGATACAGGTACCGCGCGCCCCTCCACCCCGCAGCGATACAGGTACCGCGCGCCCCTCCACCCCGCAGCGATACAGGTACCGCGCGCCCCTCCACCCCGCAGCGATACAGGTACCGCGCGCCCCTCC
>CAUOQF010000097.1:0-27528 GCA_963457715.1 Argyresthia albistria
GTAGATTGTTTACCAAGGGAGTAAAGAACTATTTTTAGGGCGAGAGTGTTTTTTGACTCCTGAGCGACCGAGGGATTCTAGAGTTGAGTCCCGAGTGTAACGAGGGACTCAAAAGTAGAATCCTGAGGGAGCGAGGGATTCAAAGTACATCACTCGAGCCAAAAATAGTTTTTACTCCTGAGGTGGACACTCTACTTTTCATCACCCTCTATGAGAAAAGTAGTAAGTAATCAATAAAATAACACACATGTACCTATACAGGGTGTAACAGAAAGGGGTGTACAAGCGGAAAGAGGGACATCATTCTGAACAACTTTCACTATGGGATCGACTTGATCAGAGCAACTTTATTTTTAACTCAGTACATTTCGGGCCTAGCGCTCAGCTGATCTGTATGGTGGAGTGAAAAATAAAGTTGCTCTGATCAAGTCGGTCCAATTGTGAAAGTTGTTCAAAATGATGTCCCTAACAACCTTATTTCGGCTTGTACACCCCTTTCTGTTAGACCCTATATTTATTTACACAATTGTCGTGATATGTTGTGTGTAATGGTTTGTTGGAAGAAATCTCTTATTATCTATTATAAGTTTTCTGTATGTCATTCTTGTCTTAGTACAATAAAGAAAATACGAATTACAAATATGTCCTCCACATAGTTAAAGATTGTTTAGTATTGGCTAAATCTTGAAAATTGGTTCAAAAAGCATTTTCAAATAACCACTAGTTTTTACATACCTATATTCCTCGTGATTTTATTGGTAACAGATCTTGTATTTGTCATTCGCGTTTGTTGTTATCATCTGGAGTTAGACACTCACTTTCACTCATATTTTTACTCATATCCGCAAACGAAATTGAAATAATTACAGCATTCAGATTTGGCGCGCTGTGTTTACAAATTTTCCACAACTTTTTAAATTATTTGGTCCGTGTTTCGATATCAATTCTGTAAGGTTGTTTCTCTATTGTCACCAATCGATTCGGTCGATCGGATTATCTAATCTGTGTCGAGTACGCATTTTAGTACAAACTTATTTTTTTATTGGCGGCGTTTAGAATCGATCTCTCTTTTAATTGGGTCTGTCAGCCTGAGTGGTAGTGAAACTGATTAGTGACAGCATTTTTTTTCCTTTGTACTGGCAACAAAATTAAAAAGTTACTTTTAGTCCCTAGGGACTAAATGACCTACTTTAGTCCCTGTTTGCCGGGACTAAAGTAGATCTTTTTGAATAGATGTGATGAAAATTACTTTTTTACATAGGTATCTAATTAAAAAAAGTAATTTAGTACTGACCTATTCAAACTGAATAGGCTTGTGGCCTGTCAAGTCAAAATAGATACTTTTTATGAACTGTCAAAACGGAACTTTTGTTCCTGAGTTCTATGAAATAACAACAGAATGACGTCATGTAAAAGTGCCATCAAATGCTGTCTTTTTTTGCACAAAATTGACTTTAAAAAATATATCTGCTGGAAATATACAATTCTGAGATTGTCAAGCCATTTTGTACATAATGCTTCAACTGAAGACTTGTTCCTAGATTTATTGGATTACCTTGGCCACAAGCCTATTGTCTCAGAAAGCCTACTATTTACGACATTTTGAGATCTCTGTAATGGCGCGTCCACACTCGTCGAGTAGCGTGGCGAGTGAAGAGGGAATGAGGCAGGAAGTGGTGTGGCCACGTTCATCGTTCTCTCCTCGTTCTCGTCCTCACGCTGCCGCCATCTCGGCTTTTGGCGCGATTCAAAAGAAAATGACCCTAGTAACCTAGTGCGGAGCGTCGCGATTATTTACGAAACATCTGCGAAGGAGAGATGCGCGGCCACACCACTCCGCGAGTACTCCACCACTAGGACGAGTAGCAGCACGAGTAGCTGAGTCTGACCGCGCTATAAGACTGTAACCTACTCACTCGGCCTCCGTCGCCAGCCGCCCCGCAGTCAGCTCCAGCGCTTGCTGCTTCTCCTCGGTCTCCCGACGCAGAGTCTCCACGGCACGTTCCGCCTCAGATAGCAGCGCCTCGTGCTGAGACAGCTCTTCCTCTAGGAGGGTCAGCTGAAAGAACAAACCTATTTTACAACTCGAAACCAATAGACGCCAATGGCGTAGATGAGATCAAAGTGGCAACGGTAACATATCCTGACAGTAACATATCCACTAATTTTGTTAGGTGCCTGCATGCATAGCGTCACGCTTTTGGACGTGTCTGTAGATTTTTGAAAGCCTATAGCCGTACAGCTTTCCAATGATCTTTTGGCTGCGGGACAGGTGGAACTAACGCTTTGTGACAGGTTCGTTGCTTAGAAATGGCGCCCCCTTTAAACGTCACTCCTGTGCCAAAAGATCGTTGGAAAAGTGTTGCTGCATGAGCTCACCCGGCTACAGGCTACATGAGCTCACTCGGCTACAGGCTACATGAGCTCACCCGGCTACAAGCTACATGAGCTCACCCTGGCGTACGCGCGGTCCCGCTGCTGCCTCGCGTCCTGACTGGCGACGCGCTCCAGCGCCAGCGCGTGCTCGCTCAGCGCGGCCGACGCACGCGTGCCCTCCAGCTCGTTGCGGCAGTTGCGCCAACCTGCAAGGGAGGGAGGGAGAAGGCAAGTGATTATAATGTTGTACAGAACGAGGCCATTGTTTTGGCACGTTGGTGCGGGACCCGACGGAAGTGCTCCGAGTATGATAGTCGGCGTTTGACTTGGCGGGAGAGAGAGAGAGAGAGATTGCGAGACGAGACCCGACACGTGCAAAACAATGGCCCCGCCCGTACTGTACTTGCTTGCTACATTGGACGTAAGTCCTTTATCGAAAATCGACAGAAGCTCTCCGTGAGATACACGTATCAGTGACACACTAGTGCCTTCATAACGCGATGCTGCCCGACCTTCCTACAAACTACAAACATACCTTTGCCGTTTATCGCGAGTTTTATAAGTCCCTTTCTGAAGAGAATCTCTTAAGGATTTAGCCAAATAACTTTTAGTGCAACATTTATCCAGCTAAATTTATCTAAAAAAAGCCCTTACATACGTTTTATAAAACCATAAATGTTATTTACCTATGCTCATGTCGGAGGCGCGGTCTTCCGCTTCAACAATATCTCCCTCCAGAGCGTGCTTTTCCTGAAAACACCACACATTGCCTTGTAAATCTTGATCAATTGCTCAATAAATTGAAGGACGTAATGGTCGTTGGCTAACTGGTGACCGATCCCAGATGTAGACCTACAGCATTTGATCCGTAGGTCTTCTCTAATATGCCATTTACCAGGATCGAAATCAAGTTCGCCGCCAGAGCTGTTTTTAAAGGATTTAAATGAACCGCATCGCTATTTTGACAGGTATCCTTTCAGAACAATCAAATTCAGAGTCGTACCTGATATACAGAGGTAGAGAATCAAAAGCCCATAATTATACTCAAAGCCCATCCTAAACGTTTAGTAATCATACTCATCATCATGCTAAGTAGGTGTACTGGAAGCAGTCAACTGGGCCGGGAGTCTCGTACAGGAATCGCATGGCAACAGGGCGAGGGCGCAAAAACCCTGCTTAGCTTGTCGACTATGCCAAGATGCGCCGCGCCGGGTACAAATTAATTGTAATAAATTAACTGTAAGCGTACCGTACTCTCGGCCCTGAAAGCGGTCTACTGAAAGCGGTCTTCTTACCCTCTCCAGCACCATCCTCTCAGCCTCCTTGTCCTGCACCAGCTGCTTCAGTCGCTCCAGCTCCCGCATCGCCAGGCGCACCTTCGCATTGTCAGAGTCCAGGAGGGATTTGAGCGCGGACACTTGGATGCGGAGACGCTCAGATCCTAACACCTGGAGGGAATGATCAAGCATTGGATGTTTTGTGTTTAGGGTATGCGGCGTTTCGTATTTCCTTTGAATGAAGATTACCCAGGTATCGGAATATTGAAATTGTAAGTATTTATAGTATTTATCCATTTCCCTGCACCAACTGATGAGTAATCTTCAGTTGATTAATCTCATCCATTGGTGCCTAGCTGTCTTAGAATATTAGGGTATTCGGTCAGACGGTAGATATTTGCCTCTCTCGATCCAAAGCGATGATGAAATGGTGGGCAAAGGACAATTTCTTGCCCACCCTTTCATAACCTTTGGTGCATCTCTTGTAGTCCTTCCTGCAAAATTGTCCCGCTCATTTTAACTTCATCGTCATCATCATTCTTAGCCACTGCTTACTGCTAGCCTTTTGTCCTAAACCCGCCCTACCTGGTACTCCAGCGTCTTCCTCAGACAGCGCACGTCATCGCGCCGCCGCCGCCACGCGTGCACCAGCATGAACTGCCCGATCCGAAGCGCCGCCTGCCGCTCGGCTGTGGAGTGCGGGCCCGGGCTCTCCTCCGCCACGGAGTCTTTGTCCAACCTGCGGTGGCGACTGTCAGTCATCTCGCAACCGGATACCTAACAGCCTTAGGTTGCCTAACGCTCTTTAACAGGATACAGCTTGAGTTATTGAGATGACTGCCTATGGACCAGGTCAATATTTAAGAGAAGGAAGATGAGTTAGTCTACCTACGGCCAGATGGCTGGCAAATTGTGAGAGGCGACAAACTAATAGACGTGTAATAATAGGTAATAAGACTATTGTTCAATTGTTTGATCTGAACAATTGGGAGTAATTAGTAACGTAACGTAAATAAAAGTAAACATGCAGTTTTCCATGTAGCACCCATCCATAGGATAGGCAAAGGATATTATCTAACACTGATTTGGGACTGATTTGATAGATTATCCCTGTTCACCGACGGCAGACGGGCCAGACAGACGGTAAACAGTTGGGTTAATGAGAGCGGAGGGAGTTCGCAGTGGCCATATTCAGTCATTACGTTTAGTGGGAGTGGACGGATATTTACGTAATGGATACCTAAAATTAATACCTGTCCTTCCTGGTCCGTTTCGGCGTCAAGTCCTCCATTGAAGCCGCCTTGGGCCCGATCTTGGCTGGTCTGACCGGGGTGGCGGGGTACCGGCATTCCTCCAGACACCTCCGGATCTTGACCAGGTTGGAGCTGGGTGAGGCTTTGCCGGTGAACTTGTTCACTGGAGCGGAGAAGAGCTGCTTTTTGGGGTGGGCTGGTTGCATCCGCCTGTGGGCATTTATGCAGGTAGGTAGTTAATTAGTGCGTCAAACGGACGCTCTAACGGAAACCTTCATTACTGCGGCGATGGGCTAGCCCCTTATCACGCAAAAGGGAGTATTGAATAATTGGCTAAAATTGGGAACAGTTGTGCCTCCTGCCACCCCGTATGGCAAAAGGCGTGACGCTATGATGTGTTATGTATGATTATAGTCTCTGGATTAGCCAGAAGCATGAAATTGGTAAAAGTCGAATAATGAGTCGATGGTCCTAGGATTGAAAGCAGATTACACACGACAAATCAAAGTCACGTCGTCGTCAATGTAAGCGGCACTTTAGTTGGACGTCGTCTGTGCTGTGCAGTACATTTATTTGATGTCAATGTGACGGTATCGGACAAGAGAGTTCTGCCCGATTTCACCAACAGTTAGGGGTCACTTGGCTCTTTTTCATAACTGTCTAGCGACTGTTTCGAAGGCCGGCCTCTTAAGCTTGGGGGGTCTCCTGGTAGCCTAGATCCCCCTTACACTTAGGTCAAGGCGAAACAACCGGTAGGTGGCCTCTGAAAGGAAATAAAGTGTTCCCTAAAGATAGGGATTGTTGGTGATATCGGCCATTACATTCATACGTGTGCCATTTCGTATGGGAAAAGACGTGATGCGACGCTTGAGGATGACGCTTGTACAACCGATTTCCATGTTACTATTTATGTGACTAGGGACTTCTTACCTATATAATTTACTCTATGCTTCTTACTGACTATTGAATGTATTAGGGACTTACGCCGGGGGAGTGGTCTGCAGGGTGTACCTTTCCCTGGTCAGCTCCCGCTCTGATATATCGCCCCCACCCACCCTCGCAATCGGTGACGCACTTTGTGATCCTTTACCAAATTCTGGCATTCTGTAAGATGTGTATAATTGATTGTTTATAAAATTATGTTGTGTTTTTGAGAGAGTTGGTTGTCGATTTTGTTTGATCAGCGATTTTGAGTGATTGGTGACGTATCGGTTCGATTTTTGAATTATGTTTATTATTAAAAAGTTTTCATGGCACTGTGCGCGAGGCCAACATGCAAAGTTGGAATTCAAACTGTTTACTATACCTACTATCCTACTCTCTATTTGCAAAGTGTGTTGATGATGGAACATATTTTGCTGTAAATTCTAGGAAGGTACCTAACCTACCTACTCGTACCTACCTTCATACAGATACACACGTTGTTCACATGTACCCTATACCTACCGTCCTAACGGCATAAAATACGTAGGGTGAATCATTAGGGCACCTGCGTGTGGCGTCTGCCCTACCCGACGTCTAGGCTGCGATGGGTGCCTTCGGTCGGAGGCGCCAGTCCATACGGCGCCCTACCTAGCGCCAGGAAGGATGGCGCGCGCCCTTGTAAGGCCTTGGCGCCTTTGTGTTTGTTATAGCACCTGTAAATAGTTGTATATTGATCGTTGTTTAGAAATGCTATTCCGGTTTGTCAGGCGTTTAGGTATTATTATTTTAGGCTTGCTCCAAATTCTGTCTACCCGTTTGACCGCTCTAGGACGTCACAAATAGATATACAGTCAGACACACGACCACATACGAAGAACATAAAAAAGGTCGAGAATTTACAAAATAAATAGTGAGCTTCTGCTGTAGATACATAGTAAGCACAGTAAGCAAGCAGTAGTAGATAAGGTAGATACTGGTAGGTGATGTGTGTGACCTTTTGGCTAAGGTCATGGAACGTAACACACTGTTATCAAATGGGGTTGACATAACATCCCATTAATATGTACTTGCTAACGCAGCTATAATTATGCAGGCGTTACTAAAAGGGGTAGACAGGATCGATGGAATACAGTTGGAAAGGTTTTAAAAAGGCGGGAATATGGGCGCCTCACGCAACGAAAGTCGCGACGACGACGCTTTGCGGCCGCGTTGTCGGGCTAACTATAGCAATAGCATGACTCACCCACCCTTCACTGATATGTATACTCACACAGGGAAATTGGAAAGGTAGGTGTACTATTTGGGTTGAATAATTTACAACAGTAGACACAGACAATAACCAAACAACCAATAGCGTCACGCCTTTTCTCATACGTGGATGGAGCGGCACAGGTAGTAGGTACACATGTCCAGCCAGTAATTTCATGCATATTTAATTTCTCGTGACAACAAATCTTTTATCTATATCTTATCTACAAAAAGGGGTTAGCCCATCGCCGTGAATCTGGCTTGCTTCGATTGATCCTGCGTCATGCTGCATGCACCTCCTATCTTTAGCCTCCTGTGGGTCTAGACAACATGCAAAACGCAAATAACGTTCGCTTCGCACGAAACCCTAGGAAAATGTATGCGATTTGACATTTCGAGACGCAAGGTAGTAGCGTGGCTAAATGTCAAATCGCATAAGTACTCTTACATATTCTAGCGTTTCATGCAATCGTTATTTTGTGATTTGCGTGTTGATTAGGGGGTCTGTGAGACCCGGGGTAGATATTTTTCGAATTTCTTTCTGAAACTATTTTGACATGTTTTACATGGTGCACTCAGCTTACTTCGGACAAAAAAGTTTTTTTTTTTATAAGTAGGGGGGGATAGAGCCTATGCTTTTGGGATTGTGTAGACGAGATTAGGTAGGTGTATCTATATCTATATAAACTGCCTGAATGATGTTATCCGTCGGCAGATGAAACTTTTTCGTCTTGGCATGGTCTTGGCTTACAAAAACCCTGTGTCGCCCAACCGATTCACCCGACCACTGAACTGTAGTCATTCATAGCATAGCTAGCATATGGCTAGCACAATCTCATTGAAGGTTACTTCTGAGTCATACGAATTTCACCCGATTCAGCCCACGCGCTGAATGAAATAGAGGGTGGTTAGGTGGATGTTTCGGAGATTGGAGGATGGCTAGGGCTAGGGGGGTGAGGTGAGCCCACCTCATGACTCACACATCCTTATTATCACTGCCTCACCCGAACCCTTGGGGCCTATAACTTATACCTATCTACCTACGCGTTAGAATTTTCAGGATCCCTTTGGGACATCATAACTGATCATAGTATAAAATGAATGACATGAAACCTCTAAATGTATGGGAAGCGGTCATTTCTTAGCATTTCGCACTTTTCCATAATTTTCCGTAATCTTCGCCTCCTCCTTTGTAAAACGCGGGAAATTATTATTCGCATCGCAACTGTTCTCTGATTGGTAGTTGCCAACTGACAGCTGCATGACAGCTGTATCACTTTCTCTTTCCCACTCGCATAAAAAGTTTTAAATTCACTACGCGCATGCGCCGTGTCCGCATACGTCACGGCGGCCATGTGACATTCACGACCAATCCGCGGCAGTCGTTCGTGGTGTGACGTTCGGTTATCACGTTCGCTCACATCACATTCGCAAGTCAGAGTCGATCACTTTTGACGTGAACACTGCGAAAAGAAACTTGTGGTTACTCCTAAAATAGTTCAGTGCTGTGAAAAATCTGTTCAAGCAATCGAAACCTTGGTGAATCGCAGTGTAGCTTTTAAAGTTTTGTGTACACACAACGCATTACACGAAAACACCGTTGCTTCGCTGTGTTTCTTGGAACGGTGCGTGCTATAATCGAGGCAAGACCTTGATAACTAGTTCCTTGGACGATTGAAGAGACAGTTATTATAGGATCATGTCCACCGAGGTACGTTCTTAGTATACAGCGCGTTTGTGTATTGTGTTTCTACGCAGGTATGGTAGGAGTTTGTTAAACAGTGCGTTCGCAACGAGACTAAAGTCAGTGTATGTCTAAATGTGTTCTATTACTGTCCAGTGAGGAATCAGTGCTGTGGGCAGTCCGTGCCATGGACAACGGAGGTAAAGCGAGATCTTGCATGCCTAACAAGTAAAACTTGACTGCTTCTGACCACTCTGCACGTTGATCCAAAAGGTTTTATTTTTTGCTGCAACTTCATCTCAGAACTCACATTTTCATGCAATGATGTTTGGTTTCGTGTATTTGCTAGTAGCAATAGTTGGTTGCAAGTCTGGCTGGTTCTATAAATAAACAGAAAGCTGCTAGCAGTCGGCCGATAGAAACTCTTGTATACTACTTCCTATTAGCGTTTAGTTTTTGCAACCCAATTCAGTTGGTCAGTATTGTTAGCTCTTGCATTGTTAAAGTTAGAATTTTTGCATATTTTTGGATGTGGTATAAGATTGTGATAAGCTTGTATTTTTACGAAATTTTTGGCACATACATAGGTATAGGATTCTACAATAACAATAATTTTTCACAAAAACTCTTCAATGGTCTATTTTGGGAGACAGTTCTCATGAATAGCGCTGCATTCTTGTATCAAAGGCTTGTTCTGCCAGAAATCATGAGAATAAAAAAAAATGACCGGCCAAGTGCGAGTCGGACTCGCGCATGAAGGGTTCCGTACCATTATCTATAAAAAACCGCAAAAAAAAAAATGTATGGGAGCCCCCCCTAAATATTAATTGAATTTTAATTTAATTATTTATTTTTTAAGAAAGTAATATACTCAATATATATTGTGAACATTTTAAGCATCTACCTGCTACCATTATCAATATAGAGCAAAAATAAGCAAAAAAATCATGTTTGTTGTATGGGAGCCCCCCTTAATATTAAATTTCTTTCGATTTTTAGTATTTGTTGTTATAGCGGCAACAGAAATACATCATCTGTGAAAATTTCGGCTCAACTTTAGTTCCTGACCTATTGACTAGGCTGTCAAAACTTTTTTAGCGTATAGTTGGGGTCATTTAATCATCTTCCTGAAAGTTTCAGGTAACGGAAATTAGTAGTTTTTAAGATATGATTTTTTGAAAATCTGAAAATATTGTAAAATTATGTAACAAAACGCAAAAAATATGTCAAAATCTATGGTCTGTGGTCAAAATACATTAGTTACGTTTCGTTGTATGCATATTTGAAAAGATGAATCTATTTTAAACGTAAAATATCACTTTTGATAAATTAAAAGTTGTAATTTTTCTGAAACGGAGTGCATTTGGGGTGTTGTCTGTCCGAGTTTTTGTTGGTTGGGCGGCCATTTTGAATCCGATTGGATCAATTATAGGTTACTTCCTGTTTGAAAACTAAAGATAGGTTTGTTAGGTACACACTTATAAGCAGAACCGGGAGCCGGAGCGAAGCGGAGCGGAGCGAGGCGACCCCCTACTTCTGGCAACCCCCCCTCCAACCCCTCATCCCCTCCAACTCCCCCGCCCAACAATGCAAAAAAACTTCAAAACTCAAAACTTTAAAAAATCATATCTCAGCAATTAGGCACTTCCGCGGGGGGGGGAGAAGTAGGGGAGGCATCTGCCCCCCTCCCCCTTCCCCCCCTCTCCCCCTCAAGGTCAAGGTCAGTAGGTCAGGATCTAAAGTCCTTATATTATGTAACCTCCAAAAATTAAAAAAATCATAACTCAGAAACTATACAGTTCCGTTCGGGGGGAGTAGTAGGGGGGGCATCCCCCCACCTCCCCCCTCCCCCCTTCCCCCTCCCAAGGTCAATTTCAGTAGGTCAGGAACTAAAGTCCTTCCAAAATTTCAACTGTCTAGCTACCACGGTTCATGAGATACAGGCTGGTGACAGATAGACGGACGGACGGACAGACAGACAGCGAAGTCTCAGTAATAGGGTCCCGTTTAACACCCTTTGGGTACGGAACCCTAACCCGGATTGTCATCAATAAACCCTCTCACTCTTTTATGATTAAACGGCAGACATAGGTATTTGCTATTGTATTTTACAAAATATGCACTAGGCACCTACCAGGAAAATAAAGTGGTAAAATTGTAATACCATCAAATAGATACAAAATCATACATATTTGTTGTACCTATCTACAATTTATACCTTATCATGGAAATAAAAGGTTTGGTTTTACAACCCACCTGTCTATGTTGCTGCCTGTGTTGTTATTGTTGTATTGTTAGTTTTACTAGCAGAAGCAGTTATAAAAAACAGTTTTTTTTGAGTGTATTGATTTACCATAATTGTGTTGTCTAGGCGCAAAACCCGCTATAAGCATCCTCTTATTTTAAACCTTACACCTTGGTAATAAAGTCTAAAACCAATGAAAATTTTGGCAGTGTTTTAGCAGGGTTTGCGCCTAGACCACACAATTTTATTTATGCTTTATGGTTATGTATGACTGCACTAGCCCCTGTACATACAAACTTACTTGCAGAACTAATCTTAAAAATTACTAATGTTTTAATTAATTTTGTAGTGGTCATGAATGACACAAATCAATCCTAGAGAGCAAAAATCATGTAATTTGCTTCATATGACAAGGGTTTTACTTTAATTTTGATTTATTATTAAACTGATTGTTTTTCAATATAATTGATAAGTCATTTATAACCAGGGACTACAGTCTTCACAAAATAAAAGGCCCATTTTGACAGTTCACGCCCATGAAGTTTTAACCCCTAATGCGTAGGTAATAAAAGCCAACTGTTGCGTACAAGCAAAGCATACAAGTTGCACCTAAAAAACGCTTCTATTACCTACGCGTTAGGGGTTAAAACTTCATGGGCGTGAACTGTCAAAACGGGCCTTTTATTTTGTGAAGACTTTAAGTATTTTTTTATCATTTTCAGATGATGGCATAATCCCCGGGCCTTTAGAGAATAGTGAAGAAGTGAACATCAGCGATGTGTGTAAGTGTTTTCTTCATTAAACTATTTACACCTTTCTCAAATAGGTATATATATATTTACATGTTCTTTTATGTATGTTACTGTAAAAGCCCGAAATCTAGCTACCACAGTCAATGAGATACGGCCTGGTGACAGACAGACAGCGAAGTCTCAGTAATAGGGTCCCATTTGGCAACCTTCGGGTACGGAACACTAAGAAGAAATGTTTTAAGTTAATTTAATAAGCGGCCAAGTACGAGTCGGACTCGCGCACGAAGGGTTCCGTACTAATATATATAAATAACCGGCCAAGTGCGAGTCGGACTCGCGCACGAAGGGTTCCGTACCAATATCTATAAAAAAACAGCAAAAAAAATAAATTTGTATGAGAGCCCCCCCTAAATATTAATTTAATTTTAATTTAATTATTTAGTTTTTAAGTAAATAATATACTCAATATATAGTGAACATTTTAAGCGTCTACCTGCTACCATTATACCCATCCACATATAATAACAATATTTCCCTGAAATCGTATTAGGTAGTTCATAGGTCAAATAACACTATTTCTCTGGAATCTTTATTAGGTAGATCATCATAAGTCACTTAAAACTTCGATTTATAACAGCTAAATAGTTAATAATTAATTGGGTACAGATGGCAGCGTTATCAACATCATTAATATGTAGTTTGATACACGCGCCTAGAGTTTCGCGTCTTCTTGTTATCACTACATAACAAAAAAAGGTACAAGAAAATTACAGAACTTAAGCTTGATACGATGGACCAATGCATACATATACATAGACATTGATATAATACACGAAATCTCACATCTCAAATTATACCCCAACCATCTTGAGCCGCCCGTCCCGAAGGGTTCTGCCCGAACCATCGTACAGGATTATATCAATGAGAAATTAAAATCGGTCTCTTGTTTGGTGTCTGCTTAAATAGGCTTGTAGCCAAGGTAATCCAACAAATCTAGGAACAAGTCTTAAGTTGAAGCATTATGTACAAAATGGCTTGACATTCTCAGAATTGTATATTTCCAGCAGATATATTTTATAAAGTCAATTTTGTGCAAAAAAAGACAGCATTTGATGGCACTTTTACATGACGTCTTTCTGTTGTTATTTCATAGAACTCAGGAACAAAAGTTCCGTTTTGACAGTTCATAAAAAGTATCTATTTTGACTTGACAGGCCACTAGCCTATTGTGTAAATCGTTTGTGGTACTTACATTTATTACTTGTTATTGTGGCAATCCAAATATTCTGTGACAGACAGCAGACGCGTAAGGCACCATCCGTGTACGGATCCCTAAAAACGTAGAAAGTTCCGTATATAAATATTTTGTATAGCTGTCTGTCTATGATGTTGATGTGACATAATCTCGTTGCCATGCCAAATAGCCCAGTCGCGATGTTCCGAGCGTTGGTCCCGGGTTTTTCCCTACTACGAATGAATGGCACGCATGCTGAGGCCGACTCCGACGCGTATAGTGAAACCAGCTTGACTTGGCCGATATTATGTGTCGATCATTCAAGATTTTAATTAATAACAAACTATTGTATATTGACGGTTATTTCATATGAGCTGGCAGAAGCACGGTTGTCGGCTTAGGATCGATTCTACATATTTTACATCACATAGGTACGTGAACGTGTACTACTAAAGTTTAATGATTTTAGGGATTAAAATTTTGCGTAGTATATTTTTTATTTTTCCTGTTAATGATTGACCAGTCGTAAATTACAACAACAATAATTATGAACCGGTTGTGGCTGAGACGCTTCAATACTGATTGTATTAACGCCTCCGCACGAGACGGCTACTCACTCACATTTTGTCATCTACATATATTACGTACAGTGGACTGCAGGTCGGCATTAACATTTATTCTGCATAGTCCCACCCGCGTATTGCAAATAAGTACATAACAGCTTTCAGCGCCCAATCACGTAATAATCGGTCAAGTGCGAGTCGTAATAGGGTCGATTTCAGGTCACACGAATGACGCGTCATTTGTGTGAATTAATGTCATTGGCGTGACATAAAAATTCGAGAAATCGACCCTCGTACACAGATTAAAAAGAGTTCTCGTAGAAGATTCGTAACGCTTGCAACTTCTTCTTCTTCTTCTTTCTTCTTTCCATTAAAGGGAGAGTACCCTAAAAAACCGTCAGTCACTTCTAATTTCTAATGATAATGACATTTCACTTGAATTATTTTTTGCTTGTCAAAAATTTGCATTTGCACGTTTTAGTCTATGGTCTGGCAAGGTTGTATGAGGTCGACGGTTAGTTAATGTTCTGAGGACGGAACCTACAAATTTCGTCGCCGTTTTAACTCTGGGTATCTACAGCATACAGTGATACAGGTGGCCAGTTTCATTAGACATAACTACCTATATCGCCCAAACGCACAACTGACTACTCAAATATTGACAAATACTCAAAGGCATCTCACTATCTTCTGAGATCCCCTGCTTGGGAAATGACAGCCAGATGACTCTTTATTTGAGTAGCATACCCTGAGTTTCACGAAACGAATTTTTAATTAAAGCAAGCGCTTAGCAACTGAAACAAATGACTATCCCATGAGATTCTCGCGATTAAATTAGTTAAGTGACAACTTAAATTTCAAAATAGTTTCGTGAAACTCAACAATAGTCCTTTCGGTCGTAATGCTAAAATCCGTGGATTTGATCGTTTTGTAAAATGTGTATAGAAAGAGAAGATCATCACTGGGTAATAATCACTGACTTGATGAGTGGAAGCTAAAATTAAACATTTTCCAGGCTTCTTGAATCTAGAATGGGAAATCCCACTAAGTTATGTAAGTCATTTGCAAAATCGCAATGTTAAGAGGAAGGTTGTAAGGTAGCTACTATCAGTTCCCAATGTTAGTCACTGTTACCGCATCGCATAGTCATTTTCCTGCGCATATTAAATAATACGTCATGTCATAGCACGTTCCATACATTTCGACTCTCGGTCTATACTTTATTTCTACATCAACTCAGGGAATCCCAAACTGACACCTTATGACGATACCGAATCTTTAGCAGCCTAAACCTAGCCCAGACTTGCAAGAAGTACAATGAGAGAAGGGATAATTCTTTGGTCACATCACACACATACATTTTAGTACCACCGTTTATCAGCAATGCTTGAAGGTTCCTTCATCGTGCTCAGATCAAACACCTATATATTTATTCTCTCTGCATTTACCAACGGACATTAGTTTCAATTACTTACAAAAGCAGTGTAAAGTTGTTAATTGCTTGTTAAAAATTCTTAATACATATATATTCGTAAAACATTGTTACTTATCTAGACTTATTCTTATTACAATTAGATTAGACTCGAAAGTTTTTATTCAGATTGTCGAAATGTCATCACGAGAATACTGATATATGTATCTGAGTTTCAATTCAATTAACTACCGTGTGAATTATCTGAATGTTGTGATAACTAATGTTTTGACTAAGTGAACGTTCTCTTTATTGACCGAGCGAGCGAAGCGAGCGAAGCGTCTCCGTTTCAGGTTTGGGCAAAAATGCTTTCGTATGTCCGGTTGTTCTCCTCTACAGGTCGCATTTATGAACCGATTCTCGTGAAATTTTGTGAGCAGGTTGGAAAAATAAATAGAATTTTTTACTCGAGCCAGTTTTTTGATTTTTTTCAAAATGGCGGAGATAAAATCGCTACAACCCAAACGGCTCGATGGATATTAACAAATGAGGTGTCGTTGGATTCGTAAAGACCATGAGAGTGAAACAGATGAGCGAGCGAAGCGTCTCCGTTTCAGGTTTGGGCAAAAATGCTTTCGTATGTCCGGTTGTTCTCCTCTACAGGTCGCATTTATGAACCGATTCTCGTGAAATTTTGTGAGCAGGTTGGAAAAATAAATAGAATTTTTTACTCGAGCCAGTTTTTTGATTTTTTTCAAAATGGCGGAGATAAAATCGCTACAACCCAAACGGCTCGATGGATATTAACAAATGAGGTGTCGTTGGATTCGTAAAGACCATGAGAGTGAAACAGATGAGCGAGCGAAGCGTCTCCGTTTCAGGTTTGGGCAAAAATGCTTTTGTATGTCCGGTTGTTCTCCTCTACAGGTCGCATTTATGAACCGATTCTCGTGAAATTTTGTGAGCAGGTTGAAAAAATAAATAGAATTTTTTACTCGAGCCAGTTTTTTGATTTTTTTCAAAATGGCGGAGATATGGGGTTTTAAAATGTAAAAAAATCGCTACAACCCAAACGGCTCGATGGATATTAACAAATGAGGTGTCGTTGGATTTGTAAAGACTATGAGAGTGAAACAGATTATATAATTTTAGTAAAAAGTCAATAGGTTGTATAAAAGATCGCGAAATGTAGTTTACAAAGTTATTGGTGCGGCTACTTTCATACTGCATGTACGTAACCAGGTACATTCATAAGTTTGTATGTGTTATTGAAAGAAAATTATTTGGGTTATTTTTTTTATGTGTTTTAGCAGTTCAGCTTTCCCACCGACATACTCGCGAGGTCTACAGCTCACAGAGCCACTAGTACATTATTCATTAGTTACTTTTGGATGATTCACTCAGAAATACTTAGTTTAGATTGACGTGTTTCTAAATATCTAAGACCCGGGCATCGAGTCTGTGGACCCGGGGGTACTTTTTACCCAAAGGAGAAGAAGGTTATGTTTTCGAGCGTACTTTAACTATATTTGTATGTTATGTTATGACTTACAACAACTTTGCTATCAAGTGCTACAGCGCAGCCGGCTTGACGGTTTTAAATGAGTCTTTGCATTTGTTGAGACCCTAAAACATTCGGTTGTATTTTGCCCTTTGGTAGGTATACAAATAGCGGTCAGTCCAATCGGTATCCAACAGGTCTACATGACATTCATAAACAGGTACATACATTGCTTCTGGCCCTACACTAGGACACCCTGTGTCGTGAGAACCAGAAACAGCGACATCATAAACATCTAAACATCCAACACTTGGGTTTTTCGCAGCCGGTATTCGAACCCTGGCCCTCTCGCTTGGAAAGCACAACCTTGACCGCAATACCACAGAGGCTACCAAATAGCCAACCGATATGTATGGTGCCTGGGATAACTGCTTAAAACTTGCAAGTATCCTTTCGTGTACACCTGAAAACACATGTCCATTGTCCATCAATCTAGAATTCAATGACAAACAACAAATAATATTTTATACAATAATAAAATGTCCTAAAGATAATAATTCTTAGAATAACAGTTTGAATCATGCCATGCATAGTGTTTTATAGGTGTACAAGCCAAATGCGAAATTTTAAGGAATTTCTACTTTAGCTATAGTCTATTCGTGATAAGAATGCAGTGGAGTCCGGCGGCCTAGCCACGCGTCGTAACCAATAAAATCGTTTCCAATTATCAAGCCAAGTTCACAGTGACCAGTTGAAGGCAAACTTTCGAACGCGACGGTTGTGTCCTGTCCTGTGAGTGTGTGTTAACAGATTTAAATTTTAACTGCACTGCATTCTTATCACGAATAGACTGTAAGTATCCCAGAAAGGTTCGAAGTTCTCTAGTGGATCCTCCCGCTTGCCCATACAAAGCTGCGCCTTCTGCTAGTGTTCTCACTAACGCGTGCCCACCACCCGCAGTGCACGCGATCCAGATCGCGGACCCGGAGTTCGGGCAGCGCGTAGACGACGACATGCACCGGAACGGAGCGCCGGCCGACGCGCGGCCCTACATCCGGATCCTGGAGGAGCCCGCCACCAAGGGCCTCAGGTAAGCTCGTCATCGGTTAGGGAGCATATACTACGTGACCAGTTTGGTTTCTTGAAGATACCACACTAGTACAAAATTCCAGTCTTGTCTCATACTACTGTGGACACGGACTGTCACGGACGCAAAACAGTAAAATCATGTAGGGTACGTTCCCTTAGCTATTGAACCGTCCGGACCGTTCATCCAGAGTCCACGCCCGTTCAACGTTCAATAAAAAAGCCTATGTAAAAACGAAACAAAAGAACTGGGACTCTTGTGGATGGT
Organism: Argyresthia albistria; assembly: GCA_963457715.1. NCBI lineage: Eukaryota > Metazoa > Arthropoda > Insecta > Lepidoptera > Argyresthiidae > Argyresthia > Argyresthia albistria. Next base: position 17,823 of record CAUOQF010000097.1, read on the forward strand.
GGACGCCGTGCTATACTCTATCCATGCTTCTAACAGAAGAGTTGTCATCGTCATCTCTGCTATCCGCACTTAGGGATATAATTACTTAGTTCATTCTCAACTATATTGTCTATTCTAATATCTCTTTGCTAACCTTGTATAATTATTCCCGATTCAGAAATGTTTAAATAGTGTATCGATTTTTATGAGAAATATCCACTCACTAACATGCTAAGAGTGAATCTGTCAAGTTGTCTGTTATATTTATATTAGATACACTATAGTAGATAGGTTGGTAGTTGGAGGTGGGAGCACGGACCCTGTAGGCGAGAACAGACAAACTCAGAGGGACAAACACATTTTTGGCAGAATGACAGAATGCGGGCACGACCTGTACTGGTCTCCAGGGACAGCTGTGAAACCAGAATTAGCCCATTCATAGTGCACACCTCACCTTCATAAGGTTCGTAATTTTGGCGGGGCTGGTACCTAGCTGTTAGTCCCTCCGACCTTCAACCGGCAACCTCTATCCAGCTATAGTGTGTTTAACAGCAGCTACCTCAGCCACATTAGCCCGTGTTATTGTTTCTGGATCAATAAATACACCGCACCGTAGGCAACCGACCGACGGATGCTATACTGCTATTTATAGTCTGTGAAACAGTTGCGCGCACGCACACTCACAGTTTGGCGAACTGTCTACCGCGCTCCCGATATGCTGGGAATGTGTTCCTCACATTAATGTTATACCTGTGAAAGTATGCTCGACCTCGATCGGATAATTCGAGTCTGAGCCCGGATCATTTTTAGGGTACCGTACCCGAAGGGTGCCAAACGGGACCCTATTACTGAGACTTCGCTGTCCGTCTGTCCGTCCGTCCTGTCTGTCACCGGGTCCGTCTGCACGAACTGTAATAGCTAGAAAGCTGAAATTTTCACAGATTTTTGCCGAGATATTGCAAATTAAAGGGCCCGATACAAGAGACGTGTTTAGATACACTTACGCATTTCAAAATGGAGATCTTGACTGAAACTGTTTATTTATTGTCATAGCAACCATGTCATAGACACATATACTACACATTTAAATATGATAGCATATTTCCCGTCAACCCACATGGTTGTGGTAGGTATGATGTAGACTCTCAATCCGCAGGTCGTCGGTTCAAATCTCGTGAAGGCATAAACTTTTTAAATTTTCTTTTTGTTTATTTTTTTATTGTTTAGAGTGCTTTTGATTTGTTGTACGATGGTACGGTACCCTTCGTGTGCGATACCGACCCGCACTTAACCGATTTTTTTTATTTACGCTTCGAATCGTTATGCGAATAGAACTGTCAATGACGCGTATCTATAACGATCTAAACACCACCACCACTGGTGATACACGTGGGCACAGCACAGTTGTGCCTCTGCCACCGCGCACGGGGAAAGGCGCGACGCTATGTTGTGTTATGTTGATCTGTCAAATATTCGCGATCAGTGTCAGTGGCCCAAATCTCTAATCTCCCGTGTGAATTGAAAGCGTAAATCGCATTGGTTTTGGAGTTTATTACCAAGCCATAAGGTGGTGGTGGTAAATACTTGCCACTACCTCATAGAGGGCCATCAATCAGAAGTTGGCAGACAGCTTTCAAAACATCAACATTTCAAAGCTATTGGGACTGTTTTCACAATTCAGAATCAATCTGGATTGTTGATGTAAGTTAGTAGTATTAGCGAGGAAATGTACAGTACAAGTACAACCCGGTCACTATATATGAGCACCTCGCTGGAACTCTCCAATATTAGATTTCCACAATGACGTCACTAAACCTGGTGCATAGAAATGGTGTCCATGGTATACTCAAGTTTTGTCTGTCTATTAACTCGACAGTGGCGATCTCTGCTGATTCATGTCCTGAAAGTGTATCAAAACTTTGAACCCCTAGAATGTGTTTAAGGGCGGGCCCTAGGCAATCAGAACGTAGAATTTCATCCTTTACTTATTTTTAGGGGAAATTATATAATAAAGTTAACCTTTTTTATTAGCCAAGCTAAGCAAGTCTAACTGAGGAACATACTGTGCCATTTTTATAATGATTAGATAAATAACAAGAACACAAATTCAGATGCGATGCGAAATTGTAAAATAAAACATTGTGTCAGACAGATTTTCTGGCAACTTCAGGAGACTTTTCTATCGAGCAAAATCAATAAAATAACGTTTATGGGAAAGCGAAGTCACGCTGACACTCGTGATAAACAAGCTAGTGAAAAAACGTACCGCAATAATACTCGTCATTCCGAGCGACTTGTGTTTTGCTAAAGGCTGCCTTTGCCTAGGGCGCCGTCTTAAAAACCCCTAATTGTAGAAGAACGGTGCAAAGTATGCACAATTAACTAACCTTGAATTAATTAATTAATGGTACCTTTAATTAATAAGTCCTTTAATTATTTCCTTTAATTAAGTGAAGTCAACCACTTAACGTTCAAGTTACATCGTAGATCTTTGACGCAGTTCAATAATTAACAATCAAACTATACAATTCGACGCAAAATTAAATTGATTTAATTTTATGGCAAAATATGGAAAAAGTACGTAAACGTTTCAAGTATGGGGACACATTCTTGAAACGTTTACGTACTTTTCCTTGCACGATCGATGGTGCGGAACCCTTCGTGTGAGAGTCCAACTCGCACTTGACCGATTTTTATGTAGCATTCCATTCTATTCATTCGGCCGATTTACTCTTACTAAATCACGGTCAGCATATACCTGGGTGGATCAAATAGTACCTGTGTTTGATGGCAGGTGGCGTTACTTAGGAAAGTTGGCATTACCGTCGTGTAGTATAGACCTTATCAAATAAAAAAAAAGAAAATAGGCAATTGTCTATGGTTCAGTTTTTTTCTGGCGGCAAATTTTGTAAGACTTGTTTTGTTTTTCGTACAAAATGGAGAATGAGCAATATCGTTCCGTAATTCGCTTCTTATTTTTGGATAGAAAAACATGCGAACAAATAAAAGTTCAGTTAGATGCTGTCTACGGAGGTCTTTCGCCGTCTATGTCAACCGTGAGATATTGGTTTAATGAATTTAAACGAGTTCGTACATCTGTTTTTGACGAGGACGGCCCAGGGCGCCCGGCAGACGTGGTTACCGAAGAAGTCGTGCAAAAGGTAAAAAACATAATGGTCACCGATCGACGTACTAAAGTGCGTGAATTAGCAGAGGCTGTAGGAGTGTCGTACGGAACAGCAATTAATATAATACACGATAAAATAAATATGAAAAAAGTGTCCGCCCAATGGGTGCCGCGTTTACTCACGGATGAGAATAAGCGGTTACGGTTGTCAATATCGAAGGAGTCTTTGGGCTTGTTTGAGCGAAATCCGCAGGAGTTTTTCCGCCGTGTCGTTACTGTTGATGAAACCTGAATCCATTATTATACACCTGAGACCAAACGGCAGTCTAAACAGTGGATTTTTTCTAACGAATCTGCCCCAAAGAAGGCGAAAACGGTCCCATCAGCCGGAAAAGTCATGGCTACGATTTTTTGGGATAGTAAGGGAATAATCCTTATAGATTTCTTACAAAAAGGAAAAACTATCACAGGGCCGTACTATAGTGAGTAATTGGACCAGTTTGATAAAAAATAAAGGAAACACGGCCCCATTTGGCGAAGAAGAAAGTGTTGTTCCATCATGACAACGCACCAGCACATTCATCCAAAATTGTCACTGCCAAACTAACCCAACTACGTTACGAATTGCTGCCACACCCGCCTTACTCACCGGATCTGGCTCCCTGTGACTTTTTTCTGTTCCCCAATATGAAAACATGGCTCGGGGGAAAGAAATTCAGGTCAAACGAGGAGATTATAGCTGAGACAGAAGCGTATTTTGAAGAGTTTGATAAATCCTACTTTTTGGAGGGGTTAAAGAAGTGGCCGAAACGCTGGGAAAAGTGTAAGGACCTAGAAGGAGATTATGTTGAAAAATAAAATAAAACTTTTTAAAAATATATGCGTTTTCATTTCTAACACGGGTACTTTTTGATCCACCCACGTAAGTAATTTAAACAAAACCAGCCATAACTCAGATTTTATTATTATTACGTCCCGCTGTTAAGTCTGTATTGGAGGATCATTTAAAATAAAGCTCAACACTTCCGCAAAAAACAATATGTAAAATAGATCATAATTCATAATAGCCATAAAATTAAATCAATTTAATTTTGCGTCGAATTTATAGTATACCTAGTTTGATTTTATAATTATTGAACTGCGTCAAAGATCTACGATGTAACTTGAACGTTAAGTGGTTGACTTTACTTAATTAAAGGAAATAATTAAAGGACTTATTAATTAAAGGTACCTTTAAGGGTAGTTAGTTTGTACATACTATACACCGTTCTTCTACAATTAGGGGTTCTTAATTTAATATCGTTTCTTATTGTTTCAGTATTTGTTGTTGTAGTAGAAAACAGATATGTTCTGTGAAAATGTCAACTCTCTAGCTATTACGGTTAGTGAGTTAGAGCTCCCTGACGGACAGACAGACAGGCGGACAGCGGAGGCTTAGTAACAGGATCCCGCTTGGCACCCTTCGGGTTCGGAGCCCTAACAAAGTAGCGCTTAAATGTCCTACTGAGACATGCTGAGACGGTGCGCTTTCCCAGCAAGACACTGTAATAGCATGACTAAGAGCCCTCGCCCACGACGACTCTTTGCAGCGCTGCAGACGCGCGGCTGTCGCGCGTTCGCATCGATACAGTCGCGAAGCGGTCGCTAGCTGTGTACCCTCGCCCACGTAACCAAAAATCAGTCGCGATGCTAACGCGCGTCGTTAGTAGTGATGCTGTCGCGCGTTTGCATCACTACAGTCGCGATGCTGCCGCGCGTTAGCATCGCTTCTGAAGCGCGTAGCAAATGCGACTAACGCGTGTAAGTATCGATACAGTTGCGAAGCGGTCGCTAGCTGTGTACCCTCGCCCACGTAACCAAAAATCAGTCGCGATGCTAACGCGCGTTAGTAGCGATGCTGTCGCGCGTTTGCATCGCTACAGTCGCGATGCTGTCGCGCGTTTGCATCGCTACAGTCGCGATGCTGCCGCGCGTAAGTAGAGATGCTGCCCCGCGTTTACGAAACGCGCGTCTGCAGCGCTGCAAAAAGTCGTCGTGGGCGAGGGCTCTAGTGTCCGTCAATTTATAACCGATTTCACAAAAGGAGGAGGTTTAATTGGTCTCATTGACACCAGATCAGGATGTGATGATGGGATCCTGGAGAAATCGAGGGACCTCTTCAAATATTATAGGCAGACCTAGTGATTTTTGTGTTTTTCATAATAACTCGTCCATTTACTCATGGTAAGGTATTGTGATGCGGAACTGATGATGAAGACTACACATGGCCACCAGAACTGCTCAATACTGTACAAATACAATCCGCATAGCCCAAACCGGTGGAGCTAAAGCCATTGAACAGCCCAAGTAGCATTTTACTCCATTTAAGAGTACACATTTAGTTCCCAGGTGTACTTGAAGCATTATTACAGTTCACTCGTGATGTATAATAATAATAAATCGTTTATTTCAGGTCAATTAGTACCCATATAGTTACAAAATACAATTACAATGAATAAATTAAAATTAAAAAGAATAAAATTAAAATTAAAAATTAAAATGATGCAAAAGCAATTACAATATAAAAAATGGTGCAATAGCAATTACATATGTCAAGATTAAATAAGAATAAAGTATAAGTAAGACAAGGCATTATTGAGAGCACATATAATCACTTTCTGTTCCCAGCGTGGTGCACGGCATTCCAATGCTGGAAAAATGGACCGCTCGTGCTCTCCATTATAGTATTAATTAAACTGTTATTTGATGTACGCAGCCGGCCCCAGAATGATGCGATCCTCGACCTGATTATTGCGTAGAAATCAGGGACCCTGGCGTCCGCAAACATCGACGATGCACTGCAGTATCTCGGAAGACGCATAAGTATTCGAAATGCATCGTTGTACTGAACCCGCAAGGTATTATAGGCACGTTTGGTGTAATGAAGCCAGAGCTGGCTGGTATAGAAGCTCTGGCAGAACGCCTTGAAGAGAGTAATTTTAACTTCGTCAGTACAACGAGCAAATCTACGTGCTACCATGTTGCAGCGCACGGCCAGGGCCCTGCGCTCCCGCTCAATGTCTACATCGTCCCGCATGTCCCCTGTAAGGATATGGCCAAGGTATCTGAACTGCTCCACAACCCGCACAGGCGAGCCCTGCAACAACAGAGGAGGTATCCTCTCCGGGCCCTTCCCCGATCTGAATACCATCATTTCGGTCTTATTTGCATTATATTTTAGCCCATGCACTTCGGCATAGCGAGTGCATAGGGCTAAAAGTCGCTCAAGACCCTCGATCGAGGGACTGAGGAGCACCATGTCGTCTGCGTAACTCAGATTGTTAACACACACATTACCAATATGACAGCCGACCCTGGTGCCCCTCAGGCCCACGATCAAGTCATTCACGTACAGGTTGAACAGATCGGGGGAGGTGAGCCCACCCTGACGTACTCCACATTCTAACCTATATTCGTTAGATGTGGTGTCGCCCCATCTCACGGCATTAGTTTGATTTCCGTACCAGTATCTCAACAGATTCACTACTTTTGGGTTTATTTGGGCCCGCTGGAGCTTTTGCCATAGTAAATCATAATTTACCAGGTCAAAAGCTCTGCTTAGGTCCAAAAAACAAGCGTACACAGATGTATCCCTGCTGGTGTAATATCTGACGGTATGTTTTAAAGTGAAAATAGCGGAATCTGTCGAGAGTCCGGGACGGAAACCAAACTGTGCATCGTCAATACGCAACCTGCTTGTCAGTGCGGGCTGCAGAAGACGCTCAAACACCTTGCCCACAATCGTACCTAATGATATAGGCCTATAGTTGCTAAGTGTTGACATATCCCCAGTTTTATTCTTAGGAACCGGAACCACGACAGTTTTCATCAGATCTTTAGGGAGATAACCGTGGTTTATGCAAGCGTTGAACAGAGCAGCCAACACACGATAGACTTTGTCACCCGCAAACAGTATGTGCTCGATACTGAGCCCATCGAACCCCGGCGACTTGCCGCGAACCATCCGCCTGACCACCTGAGCCACGTCCATCGCCGTAAAGTTGATGAAGTCACTCCTGTCGGTCCCAGCGCCCGGCGCGCCGCAAGCCGCCGGCGCCGGTGTCACGTGCGCATCAGCGCCGAGCACCCCCCCCGCCCCGCCGTGAGTCGCGGCCGGCGGCGGTGGCGCCGGGTCCACCTTGAAATGTTTAGCAAACAGTTCTGCAATCCCATCAGGATCTTGACATCCTTCTATACTCGCTGGTACACTAGTCTTGTAGTTTAGTTTCTTAGTGGCATTCCAAAATTTCGGAAAGTTCTTACTTTTTCTACTAACAGCTAATATATCCATCTTTATGTTCTCTTCATTAGCTTGACACCACTTTAGTTTGTTCTTAAATATCTTACGTGTCGCACACATTTTGTCATATGTATCCCCTACTTTAGGTCTACCACTATTCAGCCAAATTCGGTACCAAAGTCTCGCGTGTTGATGACTGCTCTGCACATGGTAGTTCCATCCTAGTATCTGCCTAGCCTTTTTCCGGGCACCACCCCGGGACACAGACGAAGAAAGAGCTGCATTCTGTAAAGTTTTAGTTATCACAGTATAAAATTCATCAATTAAATATAAATGTCGTTTACAGATAAAAATATCACAGTCATTACAGTCGGTTTTATATATAACATTATCTAAATTCGTATCACAGAAATTAAAGTATTGTTCCGTTTGTTCAGAGCTACGAACGCCCCATCTTACTTTTTTCATTAGGTCATCCTTAACACTAATACTATTCGCTACTGTGCTACCCGGTAATATGCATTCAACGGAGAGTGGCAAATGATCGGACCACTTAACATCATACTTTATGACAGCAGACAGCACAGAGCCACGCGCCGCCTGTGTGACTATACAATGGTCGAGCCAACTGGTCGTCCCATGCGCCGCACTCACACATGTATAAGTGTCCGAGTCCACACCAAGAATATCCATGTCGGCACAGGTCATTTGTTGCTCCGAGCAAAAAGATAACAGTTCCGCACCGAAACTCTTACCCGGGTCCGCATTATAATCACCTAATACATACGCAGATTCTAGTTCGCTATCGTCTATTATTGCATAAATGTTCGCTAGGGTGTCCGTAAATTCTGGTAAATTATCTAGGCACTCACATGGCATATATACGTTTATCACTAGAAACTGGTGCTGGCCAAATTCAATACGGACCGCTGCTAGTCTATTAGCTGCATTATTGCGATTAATAACGCCTATACCTGTATAAGGGACTTATATGAGTGTAGAGTTATACTTTTATACGATTGTTGGTATTATAATACTCTAACAACTATCCTTTAGTCAGTCTTCTAACTAAAAGTATTATAGGAGGGTAGAGATACGGCAACCGCTGTTTAACAGCCTACTTGTACGATGTTATAGAGCTAGCATTTTAATAGAACACATGTGGTCATTTATAAAGCCAAAGGCCGTATGTTTACTTGTTTTAGACCGTTATACAACTAGTAGCTGTAGTAGGACTTGTTTGTGATCATTAAAATAACCTTTTTTTACTACTGTACAGAAGTGTTTAATGGTTCACATGTGCACTGTAGGCTGTTAAAAGGACTATATGTGTTGTCCATTAACATCAATAGCAGTTTATTTATCCACAAGTTCTACTCTTATTTGCTGTAAGCTGAACATGAATGTGCATGTGATATTCTATTACACTTATCCCACAAGCTAATGGTGATAGTCGCGTGCATGTAGATAACAGCATTCTAACAGAACACATGTGAACCTATATACGCTTCACGGCATTAAATTGGAGTTATAACAGTTCACATAGCCGTATTTCATTTCCACCATTTTGTTCTCGTAACCTAAAATATTTACCAAATAATCTCCAAAATTATATGCAGATTTATCACAAAATAAGCAGATAGACCGTTTGAGTTTTGGTTTCATGTTATAATTAATTACCGTAGTATAATTATAATGCCAATATAATATCAAAAACTGAAAATTTTAGATTTCCCCTCAACCAGTATTAAATATTTTAAAATGAATATCGCGTTTTTACAGAGGCGCGTGAATATTTTAGCTGTAAATATGTATACATTTCACGATAAAGTTGCATTCCCATGGCATTAACCTGATTAAGTATTTAAAACAGGTAAGTATTTATCCAAATGATATCCGCCGGAGTTGTAAATTGTCAAGTCAAGAAGCCTTGATAACTGTATTAAGCACTCTATTATAATCCATGAAAATAATAAAATAAAGAAATAATTTAGGACACACGTGAACTTTAGGTAGCACTAGAGTTTTTTTGTCGGATTTTATAACTGTGAAGGCTGTGTATTTAGCCACTTGTTACTCTTTATTACACTCATGCACGTTGTATGGTTCACACTGCGTCCCATATAGTGCCGTAAGTCAGCCTTAAGTCCGATGTTACTACTTAAACTGCTATTATAATGCTATTATACTGCTAATGTACAGCCATAGTAAGCTTAAGGCTGTCTAATTTGTGCCCAAACTGGTTCTATAAGAGCTGTATAGCAAGCTATACAGCTCTTATACAGCTGACTTGCACAGCTTGTGGAGTACATGTGAACGAC
>CAUOQF010000099.1:0-54504 GCA_963457715.1 Argyresthia albistria
CAGATATATTTTATAAAGTCAATTTTGTGCAAAATAAGACAGCATTTGATGGCACTTTTCCATGACGTCATTCTGTTGTTATACATAGAACTCAGGAACAAAAGTTCCGTTTTGACAGTTCATAAAAAGTATATTTTTGGCTTGACAGGCCACAAGCCTATTATAGCTGTTTCAAGCAATAATTTCAGTCAGTCATCAGCTTATTACAGAGATATTTCTAAAAGGGTTTAAACATTGTTATCAAAGAAGTCTGTCGCAGTCCGAAATGTTGAGCAAGGCTAATACCGAGTTTCGCTACATCGCCTCACCTCTTCCATCCGGGTCCAGTACGAGTCGGTCCGCTGAACAAACATAGGAATTACTTTAGTTTTGAATCGCTAACTAAAAATTAAAAGTATGTTGACTTGATTATATTGAAGTGATTGAATGAAATATTCTTCAACGAAAACAATATGAAACAAGTACCCACTCTACTTGGGTTTTTTTTGGACTAGATATAGTGTCTAAATACGCTTGCATTCTCATGCTTTTATAAGTCATTTTTGTGCTAGAATACAAATTGTTGTTAATATTTTGAATTCGGATACTACTTATTTATTATTTTCATTTTTTGCTATGAAAATATTTCAGTGATGCAATATTTCGACAACTTGCAAATTTTAAAAAATGTCTACTATAAGCATTTAGGAATTCGCTTATTATACGGCACTAATCTGAAAATACTCAGCCGGAACAGTGTAATTATCAGGTTTGCAATGTATTACCGTGCAACATATAAACTAGACTCAAAAATACATGCTACTAAACTCGAATTACTAATCTCTTAGCAAAAAGGCGGCGCACGCGCATGCGGCTTGTCCAAACTATAATAACGCACCCCACTACCGCATTTACAGTTTCACACACACGCATATGGAAAATGAAGGTGTTGAGGGCGTCATTTCAGTTTGAAGAAGCTCTACACAATGGCCATTACTAAAATATAATATCAAATCAATCAAAGTCAAGTCAAAGGATGTCCTAAATTGTTTATCTTTTTGCAACGAGATCAGCATTAGTATAGCTGCTAATAACTTAATATAACAACCATGCAAAATAAACAAAAACTAAATTCTGGAACATACAAACAAGAAAAGTACCACAAGAAAAATATAAATGTTCATAATTAGTAATTCATAATTATTATTATTTTCTTTTTTTTTTCTTTATTCGTAATGTCATTTGATTTCCCCGACACATATGCGTAAAGCCAGTGCCATTGGTAAGCTGAAATGCTCGAAATACAGGACAATCGTAGATAGCGAAAAAAAAAAACTGGCAGGATCTGAGTTGCGGATACGCCACGGACCTCTTTTCGTTTCACTTAATTTAAGTACAGTGGGATACGCAATTAGCTGAGCCAGCCTACATACTCGTACCAATTTAGTATGATGTAGGCCAGCCTAGCTAATAGGGCTGCAGACCGTACAAAACACAGACACACACGCCATAATTTTAGCGCATCCATCAGTATGGATGTTATTCAAATCGTGTTTTTACTTCGGTGCATTTTGTACATGAAACGGAACGAAGTCCGCGGTGCCAAGTGGCTCACGCCTATGACACACTACACACACGCAGCGGGAACAAACACAACACTTAAACAGCGCAGTATGGTAGAGGAGTACTTGAAGAAGTTCTTGAATATGTTCCCGGGGGACAGTTTGGTGGGCGTGGTCACGCTGGGAGTCGACGGCGAACTATTTGTGCTTTCCGCGCTGTCCGAGCTGGCGTGGCAACAACACATCATCCTCATCATCATCACATTGTGTTACCCTTCACAGGGGTCAAGGGCTCTACACATAGGAAGCAGGATTACGTTGAAATGTCAGTGAGTCTAATGAAGACCATTCCTGCATAACATTTCTTCTACACTAACGAATTAACACATAACTTATTAAATACTGAGTAACCTTCGAACAACGATATCGTCCATATTATGTAAACACCATCAATTTATTCTGCAATATTTAGAAAAGACTACGGCTTTCATACGTAGTTTTAGATTGTAACTGATGAATTACATTAATATGTGCGGGTTTGTACCTCCACCCTACCAACATACAAACAAAATCCCAAAAAATGCAAAATACTGTACATGAATCTGGCACGAATAGTCGTGCGATCTTTAGCCATTCTGTTCCAAGATCACAGATTTGCAGTATCTTCCATACATGCCTTGGCATTCATACATTTGCCTTGTAACATGTGAGTCGTGGCGTATCATATTTGGCACAAAATATGCGTGAAGGGACAAGTGTGTGGGCGAGACTCCGGCCGTAGTTAGCACGCGAATGAGCGTGACAGGCGGTAGGTATATACTTCTTCGAAGTCTCGTTCACCCGCTAGGTAGCTACTCGCCATCTCGCTTACACACTCACGCGACACGTCGTCAGCAGCTGCAGTCGGCTACGAACGAGCTCCTTTAGGATACAAGCTCCATAGCCTTATTCTGTAAATCAAACATCTAACCCCAACACAATATTATTAGACACGAACTGTCTTGTCTAGCGAGTGTTTGGCGAAACTTGCGTTTGTAATGGATGACTGTTTGAAATACAGAATAAGGGGCCAGTTCAAGAACCACTTTAAGGTGCGATACCCACTGGACAGACAATCTAGAGACGCGACACGATCATAGCATGATATAGAGAGAAGACATGCAACGTAACGAGAAACAAGACATGCATGTAATCTTTCTCATTTAGTTATGTGTCTCCCTTCTCTGTCTTGTTTGTCCAGTGGGGATTGCGCGTTTGCCGACTGTAGTTCTAAATTCCAGATAAGTAAAGCAAGCATATATCACGGTACCTTCTAACTGTGGTCTGACTTGTCGTGTTGGCGTTGGCGTTGGTAGGGGAGCCCCAAGTGTTGGCCTCGCGCTCCCTTCGCTCCGGTGGGCTGATTCTGATTGAGACACAGTTTGGTTACTATTGTACTAGGACTAAGTGGTTTAGTATATTGCGGCTTGGATCACTTGTTGCTTTATTGCAAATATGTGCAGCCATACATTACTCAACGATGTGTGCTGGAGGCTGGATAGATAGATAGATACTAGTGTGTTTGTTTGCATCCGATGTGATTTGTTCGGAAATGCTTATAAAAAATGCTGGACGTCACGAAAATCTGGTACACAATCGTACACAATTTAGCTGGTTTTTGAAAAACTGTTACAGTATTACAGTAGGTATCTGTGATGATACTAAACAGACATAATATGTACGTACATATATCGCTAGGTGCCTAACATGAAACATATTAAGCATATAAGCTTACGATATAATAATAATATTTCAGCTGGGAAATAAGGATATAAAGGCAGAAATACCTGCGCATTTAAATTATTACCATAATGGATAATATAACTATACAATATTACTGGAGCTTCTCTTAAATAAAATACATATAAATACACATAGTATTGTACAAAACATACGAAAGCATACATGGAGTGAACAAACATAAGGACATATAGAACGAGTGTTATAGCGTGTATTAAAATGAATGTTACTGTATTATCGGAAAGTTACGCGCGAATACTGAAATGCTACTCAAGTTCACTGGCCGGTAGTCGATAGTTGATCAGCCCATTAAAATATCAGCATTTCGGTAAACGAGCGTCGGAGTAGTTCGTCGGCAGCCGGTCTGGGTCTTTATATACAGGAAACTATTCGAGGAGTCCACTCATGCCCATGATGCAGGATAACGATCTCAAGAGTGTTTCGCGCGAAACTGAATTCTGATACTACGATTGGTAGAGGAGACCAGTCGAATATACCGGCGGTACAGAAATTGGGGTTACCACAACTTATTCGTGATAAGCAAAATTACGACGACCGTATTAAAATAAGTCTCGGGATTTGGTCAAATAAAGCCCAATAAAAAGTTTTGTCTTGGAAATGGCCGCCACGGTTATGTTGAAACTTTGATAGATTAGGATCTTAAATCGTTATAAAATTTGTGGTCAGGTAACTCCCCAGTTCACAAAACTAGATCCCCAAATGGGATAGTCTATGTAATGAATGACTTATTCTAAGTATATTTGTTATAATATCTACAGAATAAAAGAACTTGAGCTTGACTGTGAAACCCAGAGCGACTCCCGCGTGATGATGTTGTGAGCACCTGGTCTGCACATCCTCGTTAGTGGCGCCCTCGCTCGTGTTAGTAGCGTCCTGTGTCCTCCCGGCCGGCGCCGGCGCCGGCGGCGGCTGCGGCGGCGGTATCGACGGACAGGAGGTTGCCTTGATCCGCGCCGTCACGTCGCGGTAACGCTGGTAGAAGCTGTGTAGTGCGCGCAGATGACAAACACGTTCACAGTAGACTAGGGGTGCGACTAACACCGCGTTCTTTACCTTAATTTAACCGCCACCGTACGTCCGCGTGCCATTGTATAAAGCGGTGTTGGGACTACAATTTGTCGTTGACAAGTTTCTTGTGTTTAGGGAATTTCAGAGAAATATTTTCTTAGTGGTCCTCACATTTAAAACTACTCTACTATCACTACTCATCCTAAAACACAGGGTTCACCCTTCTTTAGGGAGTAGTGTCTCACCCATTGTTATAATTATTATGTAATAACTATAACAAGTACTGTACTTATTTTACTGAATAAAGCATTATCATTTCATGAGTCTGGATGATTCTGGCTTTACTGGTTTGGGCTACGCGTTGTCTGTCAGTCAGTCAGTCAGTCAGTCAGTCAGTCAGTCAGTCAGTCAGTCAGTCAGTCAGTCAGTCAGTCAGTCTGGATACAGTAGCAACGACGTGTATAAACAAACATGATTTTTTAAATCCCTGGGGAACAAAGGAACCAGTCCACTTTCTACATTGGCAGCGGGAGTCACCTACACAAAACAGCATATTCGACGGTCACATATTTAACAAACATTGAGTGAAACGGCACAAAAGATTGAAACTTGTTGGCGACTAACTCTTCATAGGTATTTGAGTGACGCGTGAATCTTGCGACTTTATCTAAACGAGACGCACCGAACGGCGCGCAAAGCGTCCCCTCCCCCTCGCTCCGCCTCTTTTTATACCCATCTGTCTGAAACGAATATCGTCAATATCGTTTTACTAATTAGTTAGTAAAAAATGGTATTTTAGTCTTTTTTGTGAAAGTAAAATAAATGATCAGTGAAATAGAATGATTCGGTTAACACGTTGGATTAGAGAGTTTTATTGTTAAGAATATGTATAGTGAGATAAGGGCTTTCTTGTCAAAACAAGATATTTTAATGATAAGCAACGCAACAAATTCAGCACGCTTTTAGAAGGTAGTAAAACTGAAGCTCAACCTTACACGTTACATATCCCCAAGTTCAGTAGTTATCACAAAATGAGCTATCAAACAAGACTGCCAAAACAACGATATTAGCTTGATCAATGAAACAGTGGTATGGCCTCTCGTTCACACGCAAGCCACATCAAGTAATAGCCCACATTCAAAAGTATCTAGATCCATTTCTGAACTTGTCTATTATACCGCGTTAGTGAGACGGCGATCGAAGTTTGCATCATTCGTGTCTTTATTCTAGAGGCGGAGACGAATGGATATATCGAAATGGTCATCTTATGAATCTTATGAGTGTAGGTAGAAACGTAATGCAACTGAGGTAGATACTCAGACATACATATACAATGTGGCTGTTTCGTTTAAGCGATTTCAACAATCTGTTGACATCACAAAGGCAAATACTTACAGTCTATCGTTTTCGAAGCTGTGTGTCCTCCTCAGAATAGTGTCATTATCTGGCGTGTTATTGTTAACAGTTGGTGTCTTGTTGTCTCCTGGAATTAAGAAAGGGAACGTGTTAAAATAATGGCATTACACGTAGGTGACGAGTGCTCTTTCGGCGAAATCGGTAAGTAGACAGCGCCAATGGCTGGCTGGTAAGGAGAGAGCTCCAATGCCCGGCTTGTTAGAAGACAGCGTGAGTGAATGCCTCGCTGGTAAGGTGACAGCGCCAATGCCTCGCTGGTATAAAGGAGACAGCGCCAATGCTTCACTGGTAAGGAGACAGCGCCAATGCCTCGCTGGTAAGGAGACAGCGCCAATGCCTCGCTGGTAAGGAGACAGTGATAATGCCTGGCTGGAAAAGAGACAGCGCCAATGCCTCGCTGGTAAGAACACAGCGCCAATGCCTCGCTGGTAAGGTGACAGCGCCAATGGCTGGCTGGTAAGGAGAGAGTTCAAATACCCGGCTTGTTAGAAGACAGCGTGAGTGAATGCCTCGCTGGTAAGGTGACAGCGCCAATGCCTCGCTGGTATAAAGGAGACAGCGCCAATGCTTCACTGGTAAGGAGACAGCGCCAATGCCTCGCTGGAAAGGAGACAGCGCCAATGCCTCGCTGGTAAGGAGACAGCGCCAATGCCTCGCTGGTAAGGAGACAGCGCCAATGCCTCGCTGGTAAGAAGACAGCGCCGATGCCTCGCTGGTAAGGTGACAGCGCCAATGTCTGGCTCGAAAGGAGACAGCGCCAACGACGGCTGACACTCACGACTAGGGTCCGACTGTAACCTCCTGAAGGAGGTGGTCCGGCGCCAAGACGGCGGCTCGTCTCCGGTCGGCTCGGTGAGCTCGGCGGCCTCCGGCGAGGGCGCGCGCCCCTTCGGAGGCTTGCCCTCGGGCGCCTTCGCGATGATCTCAGGCGCCGGCGGCGGCTTATCTGTAAGTGTGATATGGATTAATAAAGAAATCTAAACCTAAACCTGCAACGCGGTAACAAGGTTACGTGTGGAATACATACAGCTCTAATAACGGTGATGGAAAACTCCATCGCTCCCCCTGTCACGCAAAATGCAGTATTGAATATCTTGCTAAACGTGGGCACAAATATTGTACCTTCACCACGGGAAAAGGCGTGACGCTATGAGTAACATATTGAAGTATAATAATGCATGCGATGCTGCATGAATAAGTCTAATGGTGATTTTCCTATCATTATTTACAGAGCCGCTGATGGCGTTGATCTCATGCAGCATCATGTTGCATCATTCTTGATTCCGGCATATTCGGTATGCAGTTGATCAAGTCAGGGTTGCTACCTAATTGTTCCAGTCCCGTATCCCTACTGAACACATGACTGTTGATTGTCCCGCCCCGCTCACCATTGGTCTGTGGCTCGGGCGCGGCCGGTCGCTTGGCGTCGTATCGTGGCAGAGTGCGGATGATGCTCGTGTTGTTGTTGTTGTTGTTGTTGTTCTTGATGCGCTTGGGCACCTTCATGGCAGCCTCGGCCAGCCACTGCGAGATCGACTGGTCGGCGAGGTCGAGGCAGGTTTGGCCCTGGAATATGAAAAGGTTACGGGTTGTAAATCGTGTAAATACACTTCCACATAGCGCCACAGAGTATTGATTGAAAAAATCCAGTATGAACTAAATACTAATATTAGTCCGGTGCCACAGCTGTGTAGGAGGTAGCAGGAATATTGGAATTGAAATATCAATGACTCAACAATGTAATTCCACCTGAACTCGAACACATTTACGCGCTGTCAAATATGCCTGCTTGAGGCACTGGTCCAATTGAGTGTTGATTTACTGTCTTCAGCCAAGAAATGGGTATACAACATAATAATAACATCATCTGATCAAAGTTAAAGTCAAAAGTATTTTTTTATATTGACCATAAAATCATACAGATTGCTTAGTCAACGTCAATATAATATTAATATTTTTTTAAACTACAGCCCGTTCGGAAGTTGTGGCCTTTGGGATGGAGCAAGGAAGGGCTAGAAACTTCCCCGTACCTCTATTAAAATATGTGAGGGCCTTAAAAAAACAATTTTACGTATTTCTACTTAATTCGAAGGAAATACAGCGAAGAGAGACGTACTGACTCCGTCCATCGCTCCACTTTGGATTTCTGTGCGCCGAGATGGTAAAGACTACGCAGTTTTGTCTTCTAAATATTATTTAACACTGTAATAAGACTTCAAGATTACTAGGAAGATAGGCTACATAAGCCACATGCAAGCCCACAAGCGGCGTCTACAGAGGACAAGTCCACAATCTGTCGGACCACATCATCATGCAACGTTTACAGCCGTAACAGCTAGTCACCGATGGAACGATGATCTGGAATGATGATGAACTTGTTCACGCCTACCTACGGATGTGCCGTGGCCGGCAATATTGCCGTATAATGTAAGGTGGTATTATTGCCCCGTCCATTAAACTGCCACAATTGGCAATATTACCGGCAACAGCACACCAGCACACCTACTTGATTTCCATGTATTTCTCACCGAGTAGTTGGTGGCGTGCGGGTCGGCCCCGCACTCGAGCAGCAAGGCGGCGGCTTCCTGCTGGCCCCACAGTGCAGCCGCGTGCAGCGGCGTCCAGCCCTCGTGGTCCACGCTGTCCGGGTCAGCGCCGCACTCTACTAGCAGTATCTTCTCCACCTGATGGAGACCAAATATATTAAGGTAATTCCTTGTTGCTGGTACCACTTCACGAATTTAAATCTAATCAGCAACAATATGTACACGATTCGTGCGTAATAGAACGATTATTATTATACGCATACGCAATGTTTGCACGACTAAAATCGTGGTATAGCGCAGAATAGTTATTTATCCAACGAGTGAGGAAAGTTCGTTTTTCCTATGAGTATTGATTTTGATTGAAAAATAGAATCACGAGCGCAGCGAGTGATTATAAAATTCAATCCTGAGTAAGCGAAAGACTCAACAAAACGAATAGCAAATGAACTTGCTCACATGTTGCATACAAAACTTTTCACCACTCCCAGCAAGAAAGTATTCAGTCACCAATGAATGATTTATTTACCTATGGTGACTCACCATAGGTAAATAAATTAAATAGTCACAAAGCAAATCAAAATAATTCTTTATTATAACTTTTAAAATATCTTTAAAACTTAACATAAAAATCAGGCGGGATTCTGAACGGGATCATTACTTTCCTCACTGTTCAAACAGTGAGGAAAAACTAACTTTCCTCACTGTTTTCGTAGAGGAAAGACACTTCTTTCGTGCGGGAGTGGTGAAAAAAACGTTACGCGCGGTTCCCGCTGTGTCTCAACAAGCACTTAAGCCGGCTAAGTGCGACACGCCGCAGGGACAATCTTAGGTTTAAAAGTGTGTTAAACTGGAGCCGCCTGCTGTGTGTGAGCACAACGCGCCAAGCTGGCTACTCGCTAACAGCAGGCGCCACTATAACACACTTTTACACCCTAGATTGCCCCTGCAGCAGGCGTGTGAGTTGAGTAGCCGTTTGGGCCTCATCACACGCGGGTTGCGGGCGAGTGCGTTTCGGACTCTCAGACTACACACACACATACACACTGTGCGTGTTTGGACGCACACTAGCGTGTCCAAAACGCGGGTCGCACGCCGAGACGTGTCTCGCTATTAAATCGCTCGTAAATCGCCAGCGTGATAAGGCACAGAGCTGAACTGTTTGTTCGTGCAGGCTCGCGGGCACTCACGTCAATGTATCCCTTGGCAGCGGCGACGTGCAGCGGGGTGCCGCCCGTCTTCGGGTCGCGCACCTCCACGTAGCCGGTGGCCGCCCAGTTGCGGGCGTCGCTGAGCAGCGTGGTCACCTCGGCGTTGCGCGACTTCTCGCAGTCGATGCCTGCGCGATGCGGGGCAACACGCTAGTTTACTAAATGTAGCCCATTAATGCCCAAACCGAGGGCAGTTAGCCTTTACCCAGATACGAGTAAGATTGAGCCATATTCCACCGCGCCACCTTCTTAGCAGGTAGTCAAATAAATCTAAGGACATGACTACACAAAAACAACTGTCATGATTCATCCACTTTCCTTTCCTGCCTAGGTTTTCTGGTAGATATCTCTCTAGACACAAGCTCGCCTCTGCGTATAATATTTCTTAACAATGTTTTTTTAATGTTTCTGTGCAATAAAGCATATGAAAGAGTAAGTAAGCAAAGCGTTTCAACCATCTGAGTTCGGACAGGTCCTATAGAGCAGCTTGGAGTGGCTCAAAGGGAATTTCCTCCGTGGATTGGCTCCGTAAATAAGAAGTACCCGTAACCGGCGAGCATGTATGAAGATTTATGAATGTGGAGGAAGCGAGAGAAGTTTGCCAGGATCGCAGCAAGTAGAGGTCTTTAGTCTGTCCGAGAAAAAGGCGTGACCATATGGATGTGTGTATGTTGGTTCCGTACCTTTCTCCTCGATGACCTTCTGCAGCAGGTCCTCCATGGAACTGCTCTCTGCTATGTCCACCGGTAGCTCGCCGTCGTAGTTCACTGCGGCCACGTCACCGCCGTTCTCCAGAAGAAACCTGCAATGATACGTCTATCATCAGCATAGGCTTACTTACATACGGGCACATACATTGCGTCTAGCCCCACACAAGGATACCCTGTGGGTAACAGGTGGCGGAGTCACAACCGCTGCGCCGCAGAGGCCGTCATATACATTAGTGTTGTAATTGTAAGATGACAAAAGAAGGGAGTCGTGGCTCCGCAACATCAGGGAATGGATGGGAGTGGCGTGGGACAGCTGTTGCGCTTGGCGAGAAACAGAGAGGAGTATGCAGCGCAGACCGCCAACGTTCAATAGCAGAGAAACACTATAAAAAAATATGACAAATCGCGGTATTGTATATCATGCTTAACGTGGGTACAATTGTGTCCCTGCCATATGGGAAAAGGGGTGACGCGGGACGCACAGGAGCCCTTTGAATGACATTGTGGCCGATTCTCTAGGTTACACTTACTAAAATTAGTTGACAATATTAAGTCCGACAGCTCTTATGAGGTCGCCATAGATTCTATTTTCAAACTTACTTTTGAATTATTTTAATTTACTGATGAACTAATTCAAAAGTGAGTTCTAAAATGAAATCTATGGCAACCGCGTAAGAGCGTAAGAGCTAATATTGTCAAGTAATTTTAGTGTGTGTGCCCTAGAGAATTGGCCCCATTGTATATTATACTTTTGACAGCGGGCTCCCTGACAGACTAAAGTCATCCGATTGAAGAGCCAATCCAATATAGCAGCACTGTGTTAAAAAAATTGAGGGTATTTAAAAAGAAAAACTTTTAGTAGGACGTTGTTGTGAGTTTTCCGCAATAACAATAGGCAGTATGCCTAGACTACCTAACAAACGAAGACACGGCATAGGCTGTCCACCGCTATGATAAACACGATTGAAAGTAGGATGCCACTTGTGAAGTCCTCAATGAGTCAATAGAGTGACTAACTATGAACCAATTGTTTGATATCGGCGACCTGTAATGCTAATAATCTGTCGGACATTTTACGCCACAAACTCAGATGAACACTACGCACAACACAATCGTATAGGTAAATAAGCTCTTGTTCATGACTTTATAGGAACGCGCACATTAGGGCGGGCCGCATCGCCCATACAAAATCATGCGGCCCGTTTCGCCCCGACACAGTGTGCGTAGTGCGCTGCGACCCGGCACGCTGCGTCCCGTCCTAATGTGCGCGATCCATATCACGTAATTACGGAGCCGTCAGGACTCCAGACATCCTGAAAGACCCTTTGTGCTCTAAAAGGTGTCAATGAATCAACACAAAATGAGAAAATTTGTTAGGGACATCATTATGAGCAACTTTCACTATGAAACCGATTTGATCAAAGCCACTTTATTTTTCACTTCGCCATACAAATCAGCTGACCCACTCAGGCCAAAATGTATTGGGAAGTGAAAAATAAAGTTGCTCTGATCAAAACGGTTTCACAATGAAAGTTGCTCAGAATGATGTCCCTAACAAAGTAGTCTCTCATTTTGCGTTAATTCATTTACACCTTGTATATGTAGCAGAGCCGAGCAGAGATTCCGTAATAGAATAGAAATTGAAATTGCTTACAATACAAGCAAGCCCTTTCCTCAGATAATCACTGTCATAATAAATTCGTCTTTCATAATATGTAAATACCTTTTATAAATAAATAGAATCACAGCATAGTGATATCTTTTCGCAGATAGTCCGGCTGGTATGGATGGTAATCAACTAATTGGAGAGCGTGAGGTTAGGTTTTCCACAGCCCGAATTGGGTAACTGCATGTGTCCACTACATATAAGTGCAATAACATACTACGTTGGACAAATTGAGTCAGTAGAGACCTACTACGCCGATCCAGCAATGAAGTCTAATCTGTGTCTGAAGTTTCGCCATAGATACGTCACTACAACTCCGCTCTGCTGCAGGAACCTATTCAGCCAAGCGCTATTAAGGTGAAGTTTAGTTGTGCCGACTCTAGCACTGTGTCCGATGGTCTACACCCTATCCAATATAACAGAAACTTGACAGCTAACCTAAAACTTCATAAAATCCAAATAATAACAGCTTTAACTGCTGATAGCAGTGATGGCGATGACAACTCTTCTGTTAGTTCAACTGAATAAACAATTTCGATTCTTTCTGATCTGATTGTTTTGGTAACATCCCTAGTGTTTAAAAAGTGGATTTTATAAACTTTTAGGTTAGCTGTCAAGTTGTCTGTTATATTGGATAGGGTATAGTCTAGATGCTAGCGTGCGCTCGCCGGCTGACCTGGCTATGCTGACGAAGCCGCACGAGGCGGTGGCGTGCAGCGGCGTCCAGCCCTCGTTGTCTCCGCGGTTCACGTCCGCGCCGCGCCCCACCAAGTACTCCACCATCTCCAGGTTGTCGTCGATCGCGGCCTGAAATGTACACGTGCTGGTTATAATGAATAGTAATAGCAAAGTGAGCCCGGATTCCGGTGGCGCAATGACCGCTCAGTGGCAATAACGCCACTACAACGCTGAACGCTAACAATTAATAGTAGGAATTGATTGATTACCAATTACCTTAATTTTTACCATTAACTGCCTAAAAAAAGATCCACCAAAAGCCAGATATTCGATATCTAAAGTTTAGTTGAGAGGCGAAAAGAAGGCTGGTGCAGCCATGTGCGGGGGGGGGGTGTACAGAAACAGCTGGGGGTATAAGAGCTCCATGAAAATCTGGTTGTCAAGCTAGCGACCGCCTAATGGATGACCTCACCCCATGAGATGATCACCGCCCGTAAGGGTCCCCCGATAACCTGTCCACAGGAGTGGACAAAGGCGATCCCTTGGGAAGAGGTTCATTAACCAGACCATGACTCCCCAAGCCCCATTAAAGGTGCGAGAGAAGACTCCTTGACTGACTGAATAATGCCAACTCTAGTTGTTATTTGGATGTTATTTTATGCTAGTACGACGTCCACTGGAAATAAATATGCTATTATCCGTAATCCGTGAAAGTTTCGGTGTACGCATGTAAATATCTTTACATGCGTACACAGAAACTTTCACCTCAAACCAAACCACCTTTATACATTAGTCAATTATCCGCCTGGCTCCAGCCATTTTTTTTTTCTTTTTGTAAAAAAAAAAAAATACATTAAAATTAGTTTGACAGTGGGTACCAACGTCAAAAATTAGACATTCATTGACGTCTTGGTACCCACTGTCAAAATAATTTTAATGTCATTTTTTTTTTTTTTATAATTTTAATGTCAATATTGTTCCAAGGACTGGATTGTCCTTACGCTTCCCAGCGTGTTATAGAACAATACCGTCAATAATCCTAATAAAGCGTAGCCTACCTACAGGTGCGCGACCCAGCCATCTAATTACAAGACGTTCCATACAAATTAAATTATAGGAAACACATCATACTATTTAGTTTCTGTGGAAAGGCAACAGGTGCAGAAGCTACACAAAAAAACGCTACCGTAAACCATACTAGGAAACTCTTAGTAATAACTATCGCAGAACTTCAAGCTGTCTACTTATAATAACCGATTAGTACCGACTTTCTCATGTCATCGGCACTACCGTGTCTGCGTCGGCCATCATATCAACAAAATGGATCGCCAGTTCGATATGTACACATAAGTGTGTTTCAGTAATACAACACTGCACGTGGGTATAACGGGCGGCTCCAATCATAGAAACATAAACGAAGGTTTATCGAACGGCTGCCAAAATACGCACATCATCTGCGTAAAGCTATACACGTGACGTTATTACTTTTTTTCGTTACGTATGATTAGGCTATGGTTTAATAACCCTGGGATACCATCATTCCATTCCATTTTATACACGATATTCGCAAGCTATATTACAAGAGCCGGGAGAATATTCTGTCCAACAGTGAGGTTATCGATAACTTGAAGACCTCCTCTATTTATTTAAACCTCTCTCATTTTATTTAAACCACATCTGTATATTACTTGGCCGATTGTACAGCATGATTAATATATGAATAAGACACGTAATGAGAGTTAGCAAGAGAGAGAGAGAGTTCTACTAGCAAATCCACAAAGTAATAACTTTAAATGGGGCGAAAAGATAAACAGGGAGGATTAGGAAATAGCTCTTTGTGTCAAAGTATCTGACGCTTTCCGAAAGGTCGCACATGCATCGCAAGCTCGCATTATATTATCCAAATAGATCTCTAGAGTAAATCGTCATACGCATAATGTCAACATTCGCAACAGCTGATGCGCAGTGAGTGCATTGTCCAACGAAGCGGAACTTCCGCGCAGGGCACAAATCTGTCCCGCGAGTCCGCGTCATGCGGTACTTTGCATGCGGTGGTATTTATTTATCACCGTAAATGTCATTGTGGTCATCATTGTCATGCTCAGACCACATCAACCCACTCAATCTCTTTATAGAGAAAATCGTCACGGCCTCTGCCATTTTCAGGGACGCGTATTAATTAAACGCAAGCCTTTTGGAAATATCTCCAAACAGAATAGTACATTTGAATGGCTGCATGATAACAAAATTATCCTCTAAATTCTGAGCATAACCACAACAGAAATCAAGATCATAATTCGCTTCAAACATGAACTAGGAAGGAAACATCAATATCTTCATTAAATCAGTAGAATATATATTGTTTATATGTATTGTTTAATACTATGCACAATTCTACTGCTCTGTTCACTAAATACAAGGTTAGTTATAGGAGAAAATTCGCAATGCTTATCTCATCTTATCTAGTCTCTATCAATTTTTTCATGTATCACATCAGTTCTGCTAGCAGTTGCAGACATTGTGTTGGAATACACCACATCCACCTTTCTCATCCCAACTTGATTTGCTGGAAGAGATATCTTACGAGAGATAAGCTCGTCTTTGTACACTATTTTTGGTATTACTGTTTTTTTTATGTCTGTGTGCAATAAAGAAATTATGAATTATGAAACCCTATCACCTAATTAAAGGGCCCAAAAGTAGAAGATTGAAATTGAATAGAAGGTGAAATTTTAGGACTTGAATAATAGCATAAGCCAAATGCTGAAACTATCGCCAATGTAAAAGTTACTTATTATCTAATCTAGCGAAACACGCGCAAGCAAGTCATAAAACTGAGTAAACTTTTGGTAGCGTTTCGATTTCATGTACGTCTCACATTCCTGCCGCCGTCGTCGCAAGCGTCCCCTATTGAATATGTTTAGTCGACTATCAGAGCTCGAGGTGTGGCTGCTGGAATCTAATGGCTCATCTCATCCATAATTCCCTTTGCAAATGAGAGCCAGGGGCAGAACTGTGCGTTAAGGTCACCGACTTTGTGCCCGCCATTAGAGTTGTGTTTCTATATTTAAATAGTTAAAATGGCAGTGCCGGCCGCGAGGAGCGGCCATCTCTCACCGTGATACTATCGACGAGCATCTCCAAGTAGACACTATACACTGACGGTTTCGCAAAGCTGACGGGTTTTGTGATTAGGTTACAACAAGAGGAGGATAGATTCTAGGAAAAGATACAATCTGCAGGACGCTGAAAGATTCTGATGGATGATGATACGACGAAACCTAACCTTTTAACATATGCATTTACCAAATCTATAATAGAAATATAGACTTACCTAAAGAAATATACAGTTTATAGACTCATTCAATAATTCAAAGACAAAACTAATCAAGATAAATGTGATAAAGGACTACCTACAATGAAACAAAAAGTTAATTTGAATAGCAACCATAGTGAGCCATAGGCACCTATCTTAAATCACAACCATTGAAATACCTAGTATTAAGAAGCTACGGCCGCCGTCTGAGGTCATCATCATTATAAACACTTCACAAAGTGATCCTTCTCGTGAGTGAAAAATATGACAATATGTCCGCATATATAATGGAAGGGTTACCTCGATTTTTCTAGGATCATTTCTCCTAGAGAAATCGAAGTGTGACATGTTACAAACAAAAAATGAAATTTTCATATTGGTTCAGTCGTCTACGAAAGATCGTTGAACTTTCGTTCAAAAAACCAAATCATAGACAAATTGAGAATGTAGGTACTCATTGAAGTCAATCCACAATTTTCCATCATGTCTCCAGTTAGGACTTATCCCATGGTGATCGAATGATGATGCTATGCGATTACTAGTTCTGGTTATGTCGATAATATCAAAACAACGACATCGGAAGAATGTCAAGACTATTTCCCACAAACAGAATCAATAGAAGCTAATTTGTAATCCGCGTGACATTGTTAATGTGACAAGCTATCATTGACATCCTGTAATTTGCGAAAAATTCACGGTTATGGTATGAGGCTAACACAAGGTCGCTTGGTCTACATGGAAATTAAAGACCTTACTGAAAATGCACAACGTTTCAATATACTACTTGAAGGAAGACGCCGTCATTAGGCGTTCGTCGCTTCAATGCTTATAGTTATCGATATAACGTCTTATCGAAAACTATTCTGGTAACAATGTAAAGAATTTATGCACTTTTGTATTTCGTATTTGTATTTTGGATTGTTGAAAGACTTGCAAGATAACGTTTTCTCGTTTATTGCATATGGCATTGTCAGAGTTCATTTTCATGAAGCTTTCAAATGTGAGGATTATAGCTCGATACACATCCTGCATCGCGATTCCAAGATGGATCGTTTGGTGTGGATCCAGCTAATCGGTCTCGATATTTGTGTTTTATTTTCAAATGACGTATTCATAACAAAATAAACACTGTGCCATTATTATCAATGGGTGTATGTTAGGTCTGAGTGATGACGTCATGCCTGCACCAGAAATGAAGAGAGAGAAATGTTTATTATTATAAAGATAACAGCAACTTAGTTCCTCTTAGTCATCGTTCTATCTTTCTGTATACACATTTGAATGTAACTTCACAGAAAGATCCAAATATACCGCTTATTTCACATTTGGTTACCTATATGAATCACATTTCTAGTGGAAAAAGTGAAAATGTAGCCAATTATTATATTGTATTAATACTCAATTTTATTATAAGTACATATTTTATAATTAGAATTCAGGTGTATATTTTGCACAGGCAGAATAGTTTTAATGATTTTATGGAACTATATATTTCAAAAGAAACTCTCATAAGCCCGTTCTGACCCAGTACTTAACCGTTAAGTCAACTCTTTTTCAACAGATCTAACAAAAATATTTTCGTACAGCAAATCGTACTTCTCTCTCGAATCCCAAGTATTCCCGCGTGAGTGTCTCGGTCGACCTCGAGGGAAATATCTGTCCCAAATCTTTAAAAAACGTCCGTGCGTTTTTTCGTTCAGTAATACATCATTCTTCTAAGAAAATGTGGGTCGGTCAATGACAGGGGACGATCTTCGTTCGAGTCTGGACGAACCTTGGGGCGGACGCGACAATTGGAACACGAATGCGCGAATACAGATTTCTATTCAGAAAAAAAAGTCTAACATTCTGTTTCAACTCAAACAATGATCGGTATTTACCATGATGACCTGATCGTTTATTTTCTTGTTCGAGTTCAAACATCAAACAGTAAAATAGAATTACACCGAACGAGAAATTTGGTCTCCCAATTCGCAAAACCTTACTCACACTACAAATCGTCGCCGGCTGTATTTAGGCCGCAAATAAAACGATAACCGTACCCTCTATGCGAGGCAGACGACAAGGAGACGAATCGTGATGCCGCGACACGACACATCTGCCCCGGGACATTGCCAAAATAATATTTCCGAGATGGCAACAGAACAGTTGATACAGGAACAAATGCCTCGATTACGTAACGCGATCCGTTTACAGCTCAGTAATCGAATACACCGGGGAGCGCAATCAATGATATAGCTGAATGCCGAAAGGCAGACAATTCCCTGAAGTGCTCAACCATCCAACACTGAGAACTGGGTAATGATTTCGATATTAAGGAAACCTAACAACATAGCTTTGAAGGTTAGTTAAGATGTTGTATGAGTTGTTCTTGGAAATATCGGCCAAAGCTGAGTTTATTAGAATCTAATCTAAGATTTATTGAGTAATATCTGTTAGCAGATGCCACATCACAAAAGCTACTGTGGACTGGATTAACGATTAACAAAGCGTCAGTAATCGGAATTCCAAGCTTCGATGGAAAAGCAACAATAAAAGTGACGCAACCACGATCGGGAGTTCCGAATACCAAACCAGGACACCATCGGCTCCTCGGTGGCCCATATCGGAAATGAGCGAGCAACCAGTTTTATAAATAGTGCGTATACACACGCACGCATCGGCGAATCCAGACGGAACGCACTCACGTAGAATATGTATAACCGATAAGCCTCTGTGTACGCGGACTTATCTGTTCGCCAACATAGTAGGCAGGCACGAGTACGTATCGGACCATCATTGCGTCAGGATTGAGAACAGACCGCACGGCAAGTGCATGCCTCTCGGTTAGATTATTATAAGCTTTATTCTGATCGCAGCAGGGAAATACAGCGCCCGAGTATGGACGATACGGAAGGACATTGAAGCAAACAGTATAGTAAGTTGCAAACAAAGACGGTCGTCTGACAGACGCATCGAATTAACAGTATGCTTTCCCAAAAACCTAGATTTAACACTCAGGGATTTTACAAAGAGCCTGAGATAAAACTAATTTAGTGTGTGTAAGTTTTAAAATAAAATACCTAATGAAGCATGCAACGGACCTACCAGAAAGGAGGTTCAAAAACTATGTCAAAAACGGTCTATTAAAGAAGTCTTATTATTACACTTGCACTTGGCCGATTATCCGACTAGCACTTGGCCGATTATTTAGTATTTGGTGTTATAGCGGCAACAGAAATACATCAAAGTCAAAGTCAATTTTTTTTTTACCTTAAAATCATACAGATTGCTTAGTCAACGTCAATATAATATTAATATTTTTGTATACTACCGCCCCGTTCGGAAGTTGTAGGCTTAGGGATGGAGCAAAGAAGGGCAAGACTCTCCCCCGTACCTCTTTTAAAATATGGAGGACCTTAAAAATACAATTTTATGTATTTCTACTTAAGTCTAAGGAAATACACCGAAGAGAGACGTACTGACTCAGTCCATCGCCCCTCTTTGGATTTCTGTGCGCCGAGATGGTAAAGACCACGCAGTTTTGTCATCTAAATATTATTTTACACTGTAATATGACTTCTCTAATAGACCGTTTTTGACATAGTTTTTGAACCTCTTTTCTGATAGGTCCGTTGCTTCGTTAGGTATTTTATTATAAAACTAACACACACTCCCGTAAAAGAATTAGCAACCTTACTGAGTCTGAACGCGGGCATAGCAATCTTATTTCTATTTCTAGTGCTAATACTATGATTATGACCTAAAGTCTTAAGTAAAGCAATCATCTGTGAAAATTGCAACTGTCTAACTATCACGGCTCATGAGATACAGCCTGGCGACAGACGGACAGACAGACGAACGGACAGCAGAGTCTTAGTAATAGAGTCCCGTTTTACCCTTTAGGTATGGAACCCTAAAACGACTCAAACATGAAGTCAAGTATGTATAGTAAAAACAAAGACTCTCTCATGCGGGGAGGCAGAGGCACAGATTTGCCTACGTTCAGCCAGTAAGTAATTCAATACGCCATTTTGAGTTCGACCTAGCCCACGAGGCAAAGACATGGAGGTTGAAGGTCACCTCATGATGGCGTAAAGTCATAGGGCGAATAACTGAAATGTAACAAAAACGGGATTGCACGCTTTTCCGAGATTCGGCCACGTTCGGCCGCCGCAGGGCTCAACACAGATCTTTATTTTTAAATACAAGGCCGTTTATATTTGAAACATTATTTTTGACTCTCAGTTCCGCAACGTGAGAGATTGCCATACCTGAGTTTACCATCCCTAGTAAAAAGCAAGGTTACTAAACATTAAATTCATTGTTCATCAGCCCACGCACTATAATAATTGTTTAACCGAAACGAACCATGTTAGTTTTCTCTTATGTCCTAAAAACAAAGAAACAAGAGTTTAATTTTTAGTTATTTTTTATTTGAAAATAAATTATGTTAGCGATCGGAATGTTTCAAAACACCGCCATGATTTCCCGAATCTCCTTACTTACGAAATAACAAGTGATTGAAATCTGAAACCAAGATGACAAATAAGACACCAGTTTGTTTAAGGGGCCATTATTCAATCCCTAGATAAACGGACACATAGCTTTATTTGACTTTTCCCAGTGACACATTCCTCCGATAAACAGACAGATAAATGTTATCAGAGGGTTGAAAAATCGGCCGTAATTCATTGCACGTTATTGTGGGGCCAAGCAATTGTGCATTAATTGACATCTACTTGATATTAGTCGCAAACTGTACTTTTATTCCTTATTTTGAGATGCTGCAGCGTAGGGATTTGTCAAAATATTGACATTGAACAATTTGGTAGGAAGTTAGGCGTTATGAAGCCTAAGGGCAATAGGCAATAGCCTTTCCAAAGGCCTTTTGAGAACTTACTCAGTTTAACATTTCCTGGAGAACTCAAAGCCTGCTGGTATTTTTCATCATCTGACGGCTACTAGCTGCTTCAATTAAATAATTATGTTTTTGGCATCACGCTGTCTAATTGTATGGAACAATTAGACACGTCACACGACCAAAAAATTTATCAACAAAAAATATATTTAATTATCCAACCTGCACGCCTAGACAACCGTCCCGTTTGGCACCCTTTGGGTACGGAACGGAATATCGTTTTGCATTTTGTCTAGGGGGGCTGCTCACAAAATTTCACGAGAATCAGTTGAGAAATGCGACCTGTAGAATAGAACAGCCGGACAGACAGACGTACATACGAAAGAACGTGACGATTGAGGGACGGAGTCTCGCTAGCTTCTTAAGAGACCGGCGACCGCGTGAATTTCCCATACAAACGTAAAACAAAAATGATTTGAATTTGAGAACTAGTTCAAAGCATTTAGACTGTCATCAGATTAATACAGTGTTTACGCAGGTTCCTGATCGTATACCAAGGTTCTTATTCAAATTACTTAAAAATATTTTTAAATTGGTTGAAGAGGAACCCTGGTACACAGACCAGGAACCTGCGTAAACAGTGTATAAATCCGATTAACAGTCTAAATACGTTAAACTATTTCTCAAATTCAAATCATTTTTGTATTAAGTTTGTATGGGAAATTCACGCGGTCACCACCGGTCTATTAAGTCATAGAACCGACAAGATCAGTGAGACCTGTGTCGAGTCTAGACTAGACCAACTAGAGTACGGTGTATTAACATTCGACTGAATTAAATATCGGAAGTTTCAATTGCCACTTAGGCAATACACTTGGCACTGTAAACTAAGCGGAAAATAATAATGGGGGCGTATGAAAATACTTCAAAGTGCCGAACGCAAAGCTGGTAGTATTCAGAACAACAATTTCGGATAAGCCAAAGGCCCTATCGCAAGTCAGGAGGCGGAATGAAAGCATTATGATTCACGTATTTACACCGAACAGAACATTTATGTAATATTTTAATAATTAGCATTTTTTGCACCTGTCTTTTCATTCCAACATTTTAAGCTGGGTTTAGGTCCTGTTTAAGGGCGGCTTGCAGAACAGCTTAAATCTAGATTTAGCGACTTAAATCAATTTGGCATGAAATATGTCACAGTATATTTAGGCAACCGCCCTTAGTTTCTTGATATTTTTAACCGAGTTAAAAAAGGAGGGGGTTATCGATTCGTATGTATGTTTTTTATCATTTATTTTTTTAAATTTGTTACATCGAAACTGGTTATGAACCGATTTCAAAAATTCTTTTTTGTTCGAAAGGGAAGCTCAACAGCTTGGTCCCATTTCTTGAAAATCAGGAATGTGTCCAGTGGTTAGGTTTCTACATGAAAAAACTGTAAAGTTTAATTTGTTTTTACCTGGATGACATTATACATCCAGTCTTTTTGGTGTTTATAGTCATTGTCGCGAGATAAATTCTGGATCATATATTCGTTTATTATATGTAATACTACCTATGGACTTCACTGTCAGGAGACAGATTTCGTAGGCTCGTTTTCGGGATAGACGATATTTTTGTGTGTGTAGCGGGAGGACTAAGTGACAGGTCATGTTTTTTTTTAAAGTTTTTAACTTGATGAATTATGGTAAACCAAAACATCGTCATTGGCACTGACCAAGTGTCTTGTGCAATCAATAGGAATTCAATTATTACAGCCATAGCGCTAAGTGTAAGGTCCTTAAGGTATAAGGTATAGGATCCTTGCGGTAGTAGTGCGGAGCCGGAGGATTACTTGCCACTGGCGACCCCGGCCCCGCACTGAAATGTCGCGTAGAATACTTGGGCGAGTCAGGCTAGCTCACAAAACCACACCTCTCCCGCACCACTCATTTATTACTTGTTTGGATGTATGGGTGACGTAGAAGACCTGGGGTCTCCCACGTACATCCTGGCTCCGAGAAGATGTATGGGTTAAAGATGAACACGAAGGGTTCCAACCATCGTTCTAGAAAACTTAAGGACTAAAAATTGGTCAAGTGCGGTCGGACTCGCACACGAAGGTTTCCGCATCATCGTCGTCTGTGCCTAAACGGCAATACCTTCAAACTCGTCGTCAGTCGTCTCTTGCTATTAAAAAATTTCAGGCGCTATTGTATTGAAATTGACTTAATACCTACTTGTAATTCTAAACCCTCTTTTTTCGTGTATTTCAGTATTTGTTGTTGCGGCAATAGAAATACACATTCTGTAAAACATTTCAACTCTCTAGCTATTGCGGTTCGTTATGTAGGACCCGACAGACAGACGGACGGACGGACAGACGGACAGCGGAGCCTTAGTAAAAGGGTCCCGTTTGGCACCCTTCGGGTACGGAAACCTAATAATTTAAACAAAAAGTAAACTTTAGAAAAAACCGACTTCCACAAACCCTATTTGATTAGATTGAGTTTAATACTAACTGTAACCCCTTATCCCCCCCCCCTTGGGGAATTAATTTTGTCAAATGCTATATCAGTGCTACCCCACGCGACTAAGGAACCCCTGTACAAAGTTTCATGGCTCTAGGTCCACCGGTTTAGGCTATGCGTTGCCTGCCCGTCAGCCACGCATTGTATTTGTACCTAGTATTGAGCAGATCTGGTGGCCATATGTGGTCTTCATCAGCAGTTCCGCATCACAATATTATGCTTACCATGTGCATTTGCACGAGTTATTATGAAAAACACAAAAATCACTATAGGTCTGCCTATAATATTTGAAGAGTTCTCTCGATTTCTCCAGGATCCCATCATCAGATCCTGACCTGGTGTCAATGGGACCACCCTTGAGGTATTACCTATACGCCGAAAAAAGATTTGTTCAAATCGGTTCATAATTGGCGGAGCAATCGCGTAACAAATATAGAAAAAAAAAAAAAAAAAAAAAAAAAAAAAAAAAAAAAAAAAAAAAAAAAACATACGGGTCGAATTGAGAACCTCCTCCTTTTTTTGAAGTCGGTTGAAAAGTAAATACTGTGCTCTGAAGGGAACAGAAATACACATTCTGTGAAACTTTTATGTACCTATTACAGTTCATGAGATACAGCCCGCTGACAGACAGACAGACGGACAGACAGACGGGTGAACGGACGAACATATCGGAGACTTAATAATGCCGCTTGGCACTCTTCGAGTACGGAACCCTGGAAAGTACTGAAATAACTGAATAAGAAATGCAACATCATCTCATCATACAAATGATTCTGTTTTATGTTCTTCTCAGTTTATTGAATAAAATGACGTCATTCTGTGTAGTATCTAATATTACACAGTTTGACCATAGAATTAATTTAATTTGGTATTTGCATCAGACGTGCAAGCAAACTATACTTAGAATGTTTATTATGACTGTCACAAGAGTCAAGAGCCACACCATCACAATATCGTAATACAATCGTAGTATGAAACAGAATATCCAACTGCAACTGCACTCCGTTAAAGTGCTACACACTGGAATATTCTTCTATAATGATGATACTTGAAGCCAAGTGTTGCCATGACAATGGCTAATCTCAGATTTACTTCCAGGAAAAGAGGCTTTTGATATTGCTATGTTAAAGTCAATGCATTTTTAAGATTCTTTATTTTGCCATTACAAATTCGTATATACCCGAGCTATATTAAAATCAGATATACAAACGTTTCTGAACATCACAGCGATGACCTATAATCCGATCTATCTCAAATCGCGTACCTACATACATTAGATATGGCTGGTGTGAAATTTATACCAGCCAGCTGGATTTACGAAAACCAAACCCCCGTTAAACAAGATAATATAAATATTAGTTATTATTTTAAATTTATATATTTATGAACGGAATAATAACTTAAAATTGTAAAATATCGATGTGTCTCACAGGCGAATTATCCTGGAATTATCTATCGGAGTTACCGAGTTTCACGAAACATTTTTTTAATTTAAGCAAGTGAAACAAATGACTATCCTATGAGATTCTCGCGGTTAAATTAGTTTACTGACAACTTAAATTCGAAATTAGTTTCGTGAAACTCAACATCATTTTGTTTAGCAAAATTTTGGGTCAATTTATCACAAGACCGGAGGCATATGGATTTATTGCTCTGTAGGTCAGACAGATCAGCCGCTTAGGAATCCGGATCACTCTTATTACATGCTTCATTAAGAGAAGCCCATCGGGGCAGCTGCAAGAAAGCAAGACCACAGTCTGAGCTTTCATTATAATTAGCGATTCTAAGGCAGTGAAGCCAGTCTTCCGTCCAAACAATTAAAGTGGACGTCATAATGTAAACGTGAGAAACCTCTCCCAAATATAACGCCACGTGGTCACATAACGTCACAAGGCAACAACTCTCCCAACTATACGGAAATACATATGCCCGCGACATTTTGACAATCATAGGCCCCGAATGCGGCGTCACAAGCGGCTATGATGAGTCAGTCCGTTGAGAAACGCCGGTGTATAGCGCAAGTTGGAAACAGCGCGTTATATCGTAGTTGTAGACCCGAAGCCAAGACAATCGAAAGTTATTCCTAGTGGTGAAACAAAGCGGCACGTGATGAGCTTTAAGAATTCAAATAGAAATTGATTATTCGGGAGCTTTACGAGAAAATACCGATGATGAGTTACAAGCTCAGCGTTCGCCGGTAAGGCCTCTTTCACATGTTTTGTTGCAAGTGCATATGAAAGCTTGAAAACTCGGTAACTCATACACACGGCTACTGATTTGCCACTGCCGGCGCAATATTGCCAAATGTAAGGATACAATGTATTGCCCCCATACAAATTATGGCATTTTTAGGGTTCCGTAGAGAAACAAGGAACCCTTATAGTTTCGTCAAGTCTGTCTGTCCGTCCGTACAAAAACTGAAAAAAATAAAAATTTAAGGGGGGCTTCCCATACATGAAACTGAAACCAAAAATATTTTTTTTCATCAAACCTACATGTGTGGGGTGTCTCTAGATAGGTCTTCAAAAATGAAGTGGAGGTTCCTAAAACCACCTCATAGTCAATCTTTAAAGAGACAGACCCATCCAAAGTGGACAAAATTGTGTCCCCCCCTCTAACTTTTAAAGTAAAAGAGAGTGAAAAATCTATAAAAAATATATGCTGTGTATCTAAATATAAACTTTCGATGAAAATTGGTTTGAACAAAATATAATAAGCAGTTTCTAAGATATAAAACATTTATTAAAAACCGCAAAGATAACTTTGTCCAGTTACAAGATGTTTGTAACATCCAGTCTTATAATTACTTGCTACTACGGAACCCTTCATGAGCGAATCCGACTCGCACTTGGCCACTTTTTATTTTTTATATAGCTAGCAACACATCAGTGTGGCAACATAAAGGCATAACGACCTGGCGCTGTGGTTGTGGCCACTGGCTCCGCCTACCATGCAAGAGGTCCCGAGTTCAATCCCAGCTGGGGATGAAGAATACAAAAATAATCTCCAGGTCTTGGATGTTTATATATGAGTGTGATGTCGCTGTTTCTGGATCCCACAACACATGGTCCTCTAGTGAGGGTCAGAAGCAATATATGCGCCTGTATATATTAATATGTTTTATAAACATCTACTCTTGACACACCTCCAATTTTCTGATGATAACATAACATAACATAACATAACATAACATAGCGTCACGGCTTTGGTGACAGAGGCACAACTGTGCCCACTTTTAGTCAGCCCATTATTGCCAATGATATTATGCTATTTAGTGATTTATGATAACCCTATTTGGAGACCTAGAACCCATGCTTTACAATCTGTATGGTACAAGATTTGACATAAAGATAAACATGTCCGCACCAAGATTATGGCTATGGCTGATTACGGTTCACTCACCAACATCATGGTTGGAAATAAGACATTACAGGTGGTTGATCAATGGTCATCATCATGTCTATCTTGGACATTTTTTATCTTTTGGCAGAGAACATGAAACAAAGGAGTACTCCAATTCAAATTCAGCTAGGATGGGGAGCAATTAAGAAGCTTGAGAATATATTCAGGGATCTAAAATGATACCACAATGTCTGAAGACCAAAGTTTTCAATTACTGTGACCATGACTAATCTTTGACAAAAGTTCCATAGCGCAAATGTAAAATTTTTACTCTATCTATCTATCCAGCCTCCAGCATCCAATCTGGAGTAAAGGTCTCCTTTTCATTAAAATTGTATGTGAAAATGATGGATAGATAGGTTATTGAACATGGACATTAATCATTGGTTGTGCTAGCCATCACACTCATAGATTGATCTGCAACTAAGAAATACATAAATAAGGTTGAAAAAGAACCAATATGTTGTAAACCATCTTCAACCAGACTTAAATGGAAGTGGGCAGGACACATGGCAAGGCAAGGCAAGGCATTAGCAATTGGAATATAACATGACTCGAGTGGTGGCCGTTAAAAGGAAGGAAAAGCATGGGTCAACCAGGCAAAAATGAAGAGGACTGACCAAACACGAGTTAGACTAGCACAGTGACAGTTCCATTCACAGATTTTGGATTTTTCCCTAAAAGCTATTAGAACATGCTTTGTGCCAAATTTCATTATTCTAGGACTCTTTAGTCAACAAAATCCTATAGGATTTAATCAGGAGAACTCTTGCAGCTTGATACATGGACTATGCTGTTCACCATACAATTACTTATTATTTAAACATTGTTTTCCGATCAACGCTTTGGTATTCATCAACTAGTAATATTTATCTAAGCAAATTAATTAATTAATCACTGCTGCTTGTCGTGAAATACACCATCTTTTTTTTTCTTTTTAAATATATGGTTAATGTATGATACTAGACCAACTTACTTTATTATTATTATTTTTACCATAATCATCAAATGTAGTGCCTCACTAAAGCCTTCATAATCCCTAACATCTACAATAACTGTATTGCCAATAACCATGTTTTTACCACTCGGCCATATTACGCTTTGCATATATTTACATAGCATGAAAAAATAACTAATATCTTAAGACCTAATATACCTAGGAATATGTACACTGGGATTGTAATAGATATATATTTATTATCATAAATAAAGACCCTTTAAAAACAAAACAAAACTATACGATTTGAGGCTCTTGCAAGGACTATGAAAAACCAACAATATTAACTGTTGTATTGTTTGATTGTGTTGACCTAGAAGTTTGCCTATATGAAGTTTGATTGCAGACCATTATAATGATTTATCTCCAGGTCCACACTAATTAGTCAAGGCAAGTGTTTGTCAGAAGAATTGATAGAATTCACAGAATTTATTGAAGTATGTAGATGCTCTAGTCAGGCAGAACTTGTAATTGAGCTTTCTACACTGGACTTTGTTTGATATCAATCAATAACACAAACAAATTAGTATCTCTGATCCGACCATAATGTAATGCACAACTTGTTGATTCAGTTCAAAATCCCTCCTAAATCATCTAATTTCTTGATGGTATCTTGAGATATGGCTTTGTTGGAGTTGTCTCTTTGATAATTAACAAGAGCCCTTGTTGTTTGAATACAATATACCTCTACATTCTCTGTCCAGTTTCTTTATACTTATTCAGCACTGAGGGTAAGAATTGTGGGGTTGATTGATAAGAAAATTGATTGAGCATGATGACAAACCTGATGCAAGGCGGTGAGTCCGTCGACGTTGGCCGTGTTGATGTCAGCGCCCATCTTGAGGAGTCGTGAAACCTCCTCCTTGTCGCCGGCTGTGCACGCCGCCAGGAACACGATCCCGGATGAGAACTGGATCCGGGACGCGGCCTTCGGCGTCGGGGACTGCTGGTTCGTAAGCGATTCCTCCCATCTTTTCAACTGCTCCGCACGCTTGAACAGGGCCGATGACGAACGCGTATCCGTCATCTCGATAAAGTTCCGACCACCGCACTAACAGTTCAATCACACTCCGCACCCAGCATAGGTGTTTTTGATTATAAAGTACACAAACGCCGAGTCCGAAACTTATTTGCCAAAAAAGGAAACATGAAAGAAGAAACGTTCCAGGGAGCCAACACTCCTTTCATGCGGACAATGTTCGGACAACTTTAGGATTTGCTCGAGACGCGCACACGGCAGATGCACAAGTCGTGACATAACCAATAAGCTACACTTTTAGCGTGGCAGCCATTACGAGAATAATTTTCCAGACAAAACTACCTACTATCCAACCAGAATGCAAAAAGTAAAAAACTTGTGAGCGGAGGGAGAGACACGAACGAAAATGAGTGAAAAAGTGAAAATACGAAAATACATCCAGCGCCCCCTACAGTCGGTCACCAAAAACCTGATTGTAAATGTTGCTATTCCAAAATAAAGAATATTCTGTCTTGTCTCTGGTAAATTTAATGCCCAGCGGGCTTATTCGCTAACTCAGTGACGATCACTTAATGATGATCCGTAAAAATTAAATATTAATAAGATTATTGTATACTTAGGTGATGAACGTGTAACGTACTACCTCTTTGACCATATTGGCTACTGGCGTATTAGCCAGATAAAAAGTAAACTGTAGAAATTCGTAAATTAGAGTCTAGAATCTCGTCTGGCCGCTGATTGTTTTTTTTGACGCAGTCCTGGTTTGAGCTCTGAGACGTGAGGACGTATCTTCTGCACAATTTTTTAAGTCACGCCTATAGTTGCGGCGATGGGCTAGTCCCTTTGATACTGTATTGGAGCTGAAAAGTTGAGTTGCTGTAAAGTGCAGATGTTGCTATAATCTCTATTATCCCCAACCTTTGGGTAAGCATTTGTTCGTAGTTAGTCTTTCTTATTTTCGTGTATTTTATATTCTCTGTGTATTTCCCTTTTCTATAGAGCGTTTATTGGACTGCGGCACTCTTAGATCCTAATTACCCTAGGGCCCTCGTCGGAAGTCTCCGTGTGAGGAGCCGTCGCCTGATAGCTGGGCGCTGTAGCGCTCTTGTATTCCACTGGTTTCTTTCCACGGTTCCACGCCGAGGTGTAAAATCCTCCTGGCGCTAATCATATCTCTTGTTGACGTCTGGAGAAGCGGACCAGCTGGATTTGTCACGAGTCTACCAAGGAGCTGAAGACTATCTCCGAATTCCCGGCGAGTCGCTACCCAGTGTTTCAACGATATCACCAATATTCGACTCACGACCCTGAATAATAAACGTATCTTGAGCCTGCCAACAATCTCTTTTGGTCAGGATAGAGTCTAACTGTTTCAAACGAAAACTATCGACATGGATTTTTCACCTCTCTAGCTATTATTACCCTACCTATTTGATATCCTTAGTTACACGAAATAATTGAACGACACCAATAACTTCTGAATTTTTACGACGAATACGTTCGCCACTTGAGATGTCAAACTTCGAAAAACAAATATCAAACCGGATTTTGTGCTTTTGTTTCTAGATTTATTGTTTGTTCGGAGCAATTAACAAAGTATTTTTTTTGTTAAATTGATTCTTGACTCACCAACAGACGTTTTTGATAGAGCTATCATTAAGTCATTATCGACAGCAAGACGATTTCGCTGCTGGCAGAAGTATTCGCAAAGCAAGAGTGGCAACTTTTGGATTAAGAAGGAAGCGTTTTATCCAAAATTTATCCAATGTTATGAATGAGTGAGTATAGTAGTTAGTTCGCCCGATTCGAGCTAGATGGCGCGACTAAGTCAAATATTTTTATTTTTAGGCCAGGAGAAGAACTGCCGCCGCGCTTAAGATAAACGCTCTAACTAGGTTTTGACACTTTTCGAGTAAAACGCGTTTAAAGTTTTAAATTTTATTTTGCCTGTTTTCCGGACCTATATGAATTACCAACATAAAAGTTATACCAAAACTTAGAGAAAGCTAATAACTTCTCATAAAATAAAACGATTTATAAATAAGAGCACATGTGTTCTATATACTTTTAAAAAAGCACTTATGACATTCGTTAAAGAATCAATAGACAGGGCTGAACGCCGGACGAGTGACGACGCGTATACATTAATATCGCTGCTTTTGCTGCGCCACCAGCCCTAGCAAAGTTTACGCACATATTTGCACGTATACAAACATCATTTGGTTATGTAGTAGTAATAGGTGATAATTTTACGAGCGTTCTATGGAGTGTCCGAGGTGTGGTAATAGGAAACAACTGACTCAAATTACACAAATTTGCAATAACTCAAAAGTTGAATTGACATTTTCTTCTGACATTAGGGACATAAAATGTGGGGTACCGCAAGTAAGTGTATTGGGTCCACTGTTACCACACCTCGGACACAGTGGACCCAATACACTTGGGTCCACTGTGTCCGAGGTGTGGTAATAGGAAACAACTGACTAAGTGTATTGGGTCCACTGTTATTCCTTATTTATATTAATGACATCCCAAAATGTGTAAATCATCCCATGGTACTTTTTGCTGATGATAGCACAGTGACATTTATTGGGCATAATCTTAATACTACGAATGTGACATCCAGCCGTTCAGCCGTTTGCCTGGTTATCCGACAAGGTGAACCCTCAGAACAGTTTTTGTTTATGGCAACTAAAACCATAGACAATATATAGTTGTTTTTCTTATTTTAACTCGAGCTCAGTGGCGTCCTCTGGCGAATGATACTAGAAACATTAGTTGCTCACAAATCGCGCTCGGGAAGTTAATCAAAATTCAAGATGGCCATGTGTCATGATGGGTTCTTGGAGTGTTGTCGTTATTTTTAGTTATTTTGAGTAAAAACAGTGTTATTTCACTATGGCTGACTTAAGTGTTGATGTGACAAAGTTGCCGGACGAAATAAGAGACAAATTGGCAGAATTGGAGTTAGAATTGTCAGAAGGTAAGTGAGAATGCAGTAACTGTGGTGTTCTTACCAATCGATAATATCCCAATTTTAATTATTTTTCTATTTATCTGTTGCAAGGAGATGTTTTTTGACATTTTATTGTATGCGGCGTTGTTTTATTGTACTTTATTTAGCATTTCAGAGTAGTGTACCTATCGAGGATTGTCGTAATAGTCGACAGCTGACAAGTGTTTGCAAGTTTCAAGTTCTATAGAATCATTCGTACGTCTATTGTTTTTCTGATAAGTTGATATCGAAGTCGATGTTTACGGTCCACTTGGTGTATGTATTTTCTCTGACCACCTCCTGCTAAATTCACATCCCCAGCCTAATGATATGATTCGTATGAAACTTTAGTTCGAAACAAACTTTTTAGCTTCTCTGTTCCGTTGGGAGGAGTCACGATTGAGTATGCCAAAACCGAATGCAAAAGTATAATACACGATATAGACTGCGCTAGATAACCAATAGTTAGAGCCCGCTGCAAGTGTGAGAAGTTGATTTTTCGTTTAGTATACAAACAGCTAGAGTTGTTTGCTACCTTTTGACTGCTGGCTGTGCGATCCTTACTCCCTGCCTTCCTACCCAGAAAGACCAACTACGCCTGTCCTGGCCTTTGTGCATAAATCAACCACTTGTGCTCAAATTGCTGGATATGTTTGTAATAAAATTACTGATGTCCTTTATTGGATGATGTTACAATTGGTTGGTGCAGTGCTAATTTGATCACCATTTTATGTTCATGGAAAGTTGTCCTTAGGGTTCTTTCAGTGTGAATGCAAATATAAAATGTTCATGCAATGCTTCCCACTTTGCTGAAAGAAAAATCTTTTGATATTTTTGGTTTGAGAGATAAATGTATGTAACTTAACTACCTACCTATACTTATCATTACAAATTAATCACCTTGTAAAAAATGTGGATTAGTCAGAAACTATAATCAAGAGACCTAACCGCTAGCCTGATTCAGGTGTCTATTGGATAAAATCATATTCACTACCTTTCCTTAACCCCTCGTCTGTGACTTTGAGATTCATAAAAATCAGCCCCACCTTTCCCAGTTTTGGGGGCAGAATTCAGTAGTTTTAACTGAAAGTCTGTTCAACTTCGTATCTAGTAAACTACAGTTCATTCTAATTAGTTACCCCAACCCCTTTCCAAAAATATAATCTTCTTCTTCATCAGGTGCCTGCACCTGGCCCACTTGAGTGTGGCTTTCTAAAAATATCATACAAATTAAAAAATGCATGTTACATATCTGTGTCATTCAGTTGTTTTGTGTTTTGGCAATGCGAACAATTTTTGTTGTGTATTTATTATGTGAGGAATGCGAATGTTTGTTTACAATTTTATGTAATACAGCTTCTTTGGATTAGTGGTATGGAATTTTATTGCATGCAGTAAGTAATTCTATTGAAATAGTCCTCTCCCCTTTCAAATACTCAAGTCTAGTGGATAAATTAAGTTAAATTGATTATCTTGTTCCAAACTGCTTTGCTCCGGCCATCCACCTGCCTTTCTTAAAAAGCCGACAACTTATGTTTATAATCGCAAATGACGTCTTATAGAATATAAGGCTACGAAATGTGTCATGACAGCCAACTCCACACAAATTACACTACATACAGAACTGTACAGTACCTACGTAAGCCAGAACTCATTTATGACAAAATCCACTAAAAAGCATTATACCTAATTTCGTTTATCTATACTCTGTGCGCGGAGCAGGTAGACTAACATGACAGTTGGTGGGTTGCCATTCCACTTTAGGGTATAAAAAAAATGTGTTGTAGTCATAGTTGCCAATTAATTATCTAAAATTCGAGTTGTTTAATTATTACATGTAACTTTGTTGATTAAGTTGTTGAAATATTCAGCTATATTTTACGAGAGCTCTTTTTTACAAGATTGAGCTTTCACAAAAAAATCGCTGTGTTACGGTATTAAATGGGTATAAAAAAAAAGAAAAGTAAAAAAAGTGGCCAAGTGCGAGTCGGATTCGCTCATGAAGGGTTCCATAGTAGCAAGTTTTATATCTTAAACTACTTATTATATTTTGTTCAAACCAATTTTCATCGAAAGTTTTTATTGAGATACACAGCATATATTTTTTAAAGATTTATCACTCTCTTACTTTAAAAGTTAGAGGTGGGGGACACAATTTTTTCCACATTGGATGGGTCCGTCACTTTAAAGGAAAAATGGTTTTAGGAACCTCCACTTCATTTTTGAAGACCTATCTATAGACACCCCACACATGTAGGTTTGATGAAAAAAAAAATTGGTTTCAGTTTCATGTATGGGGAGCCCCCCTTACATTTTTATTTTTTTCAGTTTTTGTATAAAAATCGTAAAACGGTTCATAGAATACATCTATGTACCAAGTTTCAACTGTGTAGTCCTAATAGTTTTGGAATAAAGTTGCTGTGACATATGGACGGACGGACGGACGGACGGACAGACAGACTTGACGAAACTATAAGGGTTCCTTGTTTCTCTACGGAACCCTAAAAAGAGTGAATCTAACTTTCATGTTAGTCTACCTGCTCCGCGCACAGAGTTTAGATAGCAACATAAATTATTATTATGGTTTTAATTGAAAAGAAAGAAATTTACTGGATTAGGAATGGACTGAAAAAATCTAAATAATGGTACAAAACTGGAAGTCGACAGTTTTAAACAAAATTATTTTTACGATTGATTCATAAAACTTTCCAGTTTCGAGGTGATAAGACGACAAGCAAACAACAATACAACCAAATTCAGAACCCTCTCCTTTTCAAATTTGTTAAAACAAAAAACATAGCATCACTTCTTCCTAAAGGTGTCCATGTTTACCCAGTTATTGAATACTCCTTTTTGTGTGACAATTTAAGTACGGTAGGTATTTTAAAGGTAGACAATAATCCTGGGAACATGTTTGTTGTTGCATTATGTGCGAAAATTTGAATTTTATATTTTTAGCCGTTGTATTTTATGAAGCCAATTTTCTGTAACAAAAGACAGCGTTTAATTATGCCGTCATTTGGTTAGCATTTCATAGAAATCACGAATTTTGTCGTATTATATAGAGAAGAGAATACACATTGCAGACTGGACCGAGAGGGGTACCCAGTCAATTGTTAAATGGCTATCTCATTGGTTCAATGCTGGTTGATACCTATCATGCGCTGAGCCTCAAGTGTGAGACACCAGCTCAGCATACGCGAGCACTTAGTCGTTTATCGAAAAAGCATGACTCATCAGTACTTGTACTACTCAGGGTTTCCCTAACTATGAGCCTCCAAATATTGTAAATGTTATTTGCAGTTTTGCTAACAGTTTGTTGCCAAACATGGAACGTACCCATACTACGTGACCCATTTTTTT
This sequence comes from Argyresthia albistria, assembly GCA_963457715.1. Taxonomy (NCBI): domain Eukaryota; kingdom Metazoa; phylum Arthropoda; class Insecta; order Lepidoptera; family Argyresthiidae; genus Argyresthia; species Argyresthia albistria. The sequence continues at coordinate 34,979 of CAUOQF010000099.1, forward strand.
TGTCTTCACCTAATCTACCGCAGTGTTTGCCCTGAATAACGCGTCATTCGTGTGGATTAATCTCATTCGTGTGGCATACAAATTCGTGAAATCGACCCTGGTAGAAGATTCGTAATTTGCAGCGTTCCGTAACAACGATCGTAGCAGATTCGAAACGCTTGCAACGCTATTTGCAGCGTACGTATTTCACATCACACGAATGACGCGTCATTTGTGTGAATTAATCTCATTCGTGTGACACGAAAATCGTGAAATCTACCCAGAGGTCCTTTTTGGCGTGAGTGAGGCGTCGCAAAAATATTGCAAATTCCAATGGGACTCATAGTAAAAGTAAGTTTGGGAATCCCTGGTATAACTGGTTTCTTGTGACGCTCAATGGCTGACTAAGCCGAGCGGACGAACTAATGCTGAAGACGGCCTAAGCGATAAGAGTTGGCGTTGTTATTAGATAAAGTCTTATCTCGACCTATAGCATGTTTTAATACACAAATTGTGTATCGCCGGCTTGGCGAGATGCTGCCGAGTTCAACGATAGGCAGACGAGGGAAATTCCGAATTTGATCTCTTGATGTAAAGTATTATTACTTGCAGTAACGAGGTATCAAGCACTCTGCCACCCCGTATGGAAAAAGGCCTAACGCTATGGTGTTGCACGCATCAATGGAATTGGACTGATGGCAATAAATTATTTTCTCTGTTTCGTTGTTGTGTGTGACACCTTGCGTATTGCTGTGTATTTTGTTGATTGTTATTTTGTATACCTGAACCCATCACAGAGTGGGCCCAGTTTTGCCTCTGCCACCCCATATGGGAAAAGGCGTGATGCTAAATTCTCAACCCATCACCCCGAACGGTGTATTTTCTGACTTGCACCGAAATCAAAGGCGTCTGTGTATGTGATTTGCATTCAATTATGAATTATTCTGTGCCTCAAAAGATCTCTAACACTTCTCAAGTGGATCATACAGTTAAAATATGATCTGTGTGGCACAACACAGTTGCCCGGTTTCCTGGGCGCTGATTAAAGTTAACAGGTTGGTTAAATCAGCTTCAGCCAACCACGAACCGCTATTATTCAAAATGACGGAACTTGATTGGCCGAAACTGATTTAACCAACCTGTTAACTTTAATCAGCGCCCAGGAAACTGGGTGTGACTCTGTCGTATAATCATTTAGGTCTTTGTCTGATACATACACTTACGTTCCTTCACGGAAATATTTAGTTATTAAGCTAGAATAGGCTAGTTCCGTTTTGACAGTTCATAGATACTTTTTATGAACTGTCAAAACGGAACTTTGTTCATGAGTTCTATGAAATAACAACAGAATGACGTCATGTAAAAGTGCCATCAAATGCTGTCTTTTTTTGCACAAAATTGACTTTATAAAATATATCTGCTGGAAAATACAATTCTGAGAATATCAAGCCATTTTGAACATAATGCTTCAACTTAAGACTTGTTCCTAGATTTATTGGATTATCTTGGCCACAAGATAATCCAATCAGCTTACAATATAGCATGGTAAAATATTAGAAATCTAACTCAAATTAGAGTAGTCCGCCCGAGCTTCTAAATACGACCACAGATACTTTAATATTTACTTTGAGTAATTTACTCAAAGAATATTTAGTCAATTTACGACGCATACTTGCTCGTTTCTAAAAGAGAGGTTTTCTAACATTTCACTAAGGTATGATAACAAAATATACTACAAGCGGGAAAAAAGGACAACCTGCTGTTGTACCAGTAGTTTTAAATTTTAACACAGTCCATAGATTATGACCTGGTTGCCTAGAAGCTGGATGGAATGGAAAAATTCATTTTCCCTCGTTCGGTGCAGATGTCGAAGAATCGAATATTTTGTCAATTTTTCTCAAAATTGTTTAACGAATCAAATTGTACTACACGTTTGAGAATGAACGTGCACTATAGTCTATTCGTGATAAGAATGCAGTAAAGTCATCACTGTCCGGCCGCCTAGCCACGCCCCGTAACCAATCAAATAGTTAATTATCAAGCCAAGTTCACAGTGACCAGTTGAAGGCAAACTTTCGAACGCGAAGGTTGTGTCCTTATCACGAATAGACTGTAGTCGCGTCTTTTCATGAGATGTTGTACGATGGTAAAGCAGTAGTGGGTGGGGAGGGACCTAGGTAGGTATAATGTACAAAAAGCTCGGTGCAAAGTCACGAATGTGATTCTGACTGTAAGCAATATTCGCGCAGGTCAAAATGTCAGGCAGCCAACACTGACTTCATCTAAACCTAGCAAAAGGTTTAATTTATGGTGTAGGGTGTAGTTTTTTTAGGGTTCCGTACCCGAAGGGAGAAATTTATTATTAAGGGGGGCTCCCATACAACAAACGTGATTTTTTTGCTCATTTTTGCTCGATATTGATAATGGTAGCAGGTAGACGCTTAAAATGTTCACAATATATTGAGTATATTATTTACTTAAAAAAAAATATTAAATTAAAATTAAATTAATATTTAGGGGGGGCTCCCATACATTTTTTTGCGGTTTTTTATAGATAATGGCACGGAACCCTTCGTGCCGCGAGTCCGACTCGCACTTGGCCGGTTATTCAGTTTTTTTTTAAATAATAGAGGTGACTATAAACATTAGCGAGATGATGATCTGATCTGCAGCTGTGTAAATTTTAATTCGATATGTAATGGAAGGTAGAATTTGCGTGCTTTTGTTAGTTGTAACACTCGCACTCGAAATAATGTGTTACTCTATCGGATATTTGAATGAATACTCGACTCTACCAATTTTGGCCTGTTGAAGTTTCATAAGAAATATGAAAAACATCTTATCCATCCATCCACCCCAATTTGGAATTTGGCGGTTAGCTCTCCATATCGAATTATTTTTTTATTTATTTATTAACTTATTTTTAATTTATACAAAACTAATGTTCTGCCATATCAATAAAACTAAGTTTTAGTTTGTCTTTGATACAGGTTCTCGACAATCTTAGTTAATGGTATTGTTACAAATCAGTTCCGCGCAAAATATGTAAAGAATATAATGTAATGTAGGTACCTACATACCTAATGAGCGTATTCTATGTGTGCATTTTACACTCTTCATACGTACTAATGCACTGGTCTATCGGCATCAGAGGGACTATAGTGTGTGATATTTAGAATAAACTCTTCTCTGTTTTGCGCGTTCCGATTTAGCTGGTCAACGCTGCCGCTGGCTACTCCCTTTAGGTTGGGATGTTTCGACGACATCTTCGTCTATCAACGCGTCTTTGCCTCTCTGAAGTATCTCGCATTGCTAAGGGACTTTTGAAGGTAGCGGATGTTTATTCTAAACCAGTATGCTTAAGTCGATTACCGTCGATTCCTCCATCGAGTTTACCCTCAATTCAACTTAAATCAAGAGATTGTTGTCAAAAATTGCATTTAAATTGAATTCTTTGGGGACTTGATATAAATCTAAGTCGAGGAACTATCAAGCAAACGACTCAGCATACGGAGAGATAGATAGATTAGGTATAGTTTGGTAACCGGGCGGTGTTTTGGTAAAGCTCGTCTAAGCTGAAATGACGCGCCCCACTCCTTGGATTTGTATTTTACTTGTCATACAAAATCAAGGAGTGGGGCGCGTCATTTCAGCTTAGACGAGCTCTAAAATATTTATTGACCGTCCCTCCCTCGGTCCTTCCAACGGTGCTGTCACTATTAGACAGCTCGTGTTGTATTGTATGTCCGCGTCACTTGCCCAATATTTACACACTTTCTCTGCAATAACACCTCGTGTGCGATTTCATAATGATTTCGCGGGATCGCGGAAGTGGTCATAAACACCGTTGCATCAATATTTTAGTATTTAATTATTGAATACTATAAAGTATCTATATTTATTATATATTTGCTGTTTTTTAACCGACTTCCCAAAGGAGGAGGTTTACAATTCGTCCTGATGTTTTATTTTTATTTTTACCCCTACATACCCCTCATTATGCAACAGTTTCATAAACTACTATTATATAGTCACATATTTATAAAAGATTGTGTTGTATTATAGATGAACCATCTCATGAAGAAGTTTTGACTTTAGGTTTAAAGAACCTTATTCTTATAAGAATAAAGTTCTTTCAACCTAAAGTCAAAACTTCTTCGTAAGATGGTTCATCTATAAAACGTTTTATCAACAGAAACAATAGGCTGCGGTATTTTCGTGGCATTATCGGTCTGGTTCATATAAACATAATAAGTCGGTAGAACGAGTTGATAATGTTGATATACAGAAGCTAAAGCTTTCATACTAGCTTGGGCCTAAAATCAGAAGTGCCAGCCAGTGAAAAAAAATGTACCAAATGATTGGCCACATTAATGTAATCGTTTCTTTATATGACGTTATTATCGTAACGTCAATATTTTAGGTGATAAAGCAACTTGAATCATAATTTTCACCGAATGAAATAGTACATTACTTCAGAGGGAAGAAAGTGACAGTTCCATACCGAGATTATGGCATTTGCGCCACGAGCTTGCGAGGGGCGCAAACCATTTGAGGTATGGAACTGTCACTTTCTTCCCTCTGAAGTAATGAAGTAATTTTAGTTCCATATAGTCTATGTCAAAATATAAACATACACCAATTTTACATGTTAGTTCTGTATTTATGTATCGATAGTATATTTAAGTATAAGTATACAAGTATTTACGTACACAACCTTAGCAGATGGCACGCGCGATCACTACTGGCACTAACTGAAAACCAGCGCTGAGGGCCCCCGCCCTCAGCACAATGCTGAGTTAGGGCCTTTTGCACAGCAGAGGGAAAGAACACACCGCGGCACTCACTACCTATGGTCTGTTGTGTAATAAACGCCGTTTCTTTCTTTCTTTCTTTCTTTACTTTATCCTGAGGTATGTATAGTGCTTTTTATTACACCTACGAGGAAAATTATAGACAAAAAACACAAAGATAAATGCTAAATCAATCGAAGTTTTTGCGAAAATGCGCGGGCTTTTCCTTTTTTTATTCGCCCGTTTCTGGAGTAGGCTAAGATCATAAGGTCATGCAGCCACTTCTTCCGTGATTCCGCGCGTTTTAATATACAAAAATAATTTCGTTTTTAATTTTCTGTATGCACCAAGGAGGTTGGTAACTGGTAAAAAAAACTGTATGTGGCCAGTAACAATTTACTTGAAATTTAATTAGTAGACAGTTAAAGTCTCTTTGCAGTATGACTGCTGACAAATAAAAAAAAAAAAACCGGGTATGTAATGGAATTTCATACATACTTCCCACCCTTGGGTCGGAAGGATTTTCATACAAACTTCCATACCTTGGGATGAAAGGATTTGAAGGGCGGGATAAAGGCGTTTCTTCCCTCTAATTGGTATAATTAGTATGTATTTTCAGAGCAGGTGTGATAAAAATAATATTATATAGGTATAATAAGACTTTATCAGAGCTCATAAAATGATACTTTTCTGAATCACAGCAGTATTTTAACCAATCACCTTCATTCACAGCGCTATAATTGCATTCAATGAAAAAGTTTGCCTATCTGGGGGCACGATTGTGCCCCCGCCAAGAAGAGCGCGATTAAATATTACCGAATCAATCTTAAACATTTAAGTTTAAACATAAACGTCAGACTTTTTTATTTGGTCCGAGTTACAAAGGAAAAATCGGAATCTTCAATGTCTCACAACATCTAAAATATTATAATTCATAATTTCTTTATTGCACACAAACAGTTACATAGGACAGTATAAAACATAGAAAACGTGTACAAAGGCGAGCTTATCTCTACTAAGAGATCTCTTCCAGCAAACCAAATAGGGATGAGACAGGTGGATTTATCTTACTGTGTTGGTCCCATAGCTGCATAGTAACAATTATTACAAAATGATGTTCGTGATCGTTTTTTTTCTTGGCCGCCACTTTAGTTTTTGGGCCCAAAATGACTGGTCTCCTTTATCACTTTGATGGATAGTTCCTTTAATATTAAAAAGAAACCCCTAGGCTACGCTCACTTTGGACACGAATTCGTATCGTACCTAAACGTACGAATGTGGTCGTACGAATCGAGTATTCACACTGACTACGTGTTTGTCCGACACAAGTCATTATTCCGGTGATATTGCATTCGTTAAGTCCTCTGTCGGAGCGCGATGAATTATCTTTACCTTCAACATGATTCTCTTATTACTCGAAGACTGCGGCGAAGACGTCATGACTTACCAGATATATCCATCAGCTATTTCACGCCATGCTTTGCGCTGAACGTCACGTAAGTGATATGATAACTTGATTCACTCTGCGACATGATTCTCGCGCATTCGCTACACGATATCTACACCTATATCGAGTGATTTAGTATGGGAATCTGTCAATATAGGTCTCGATATCCGTATATCGAAGGCGCGAGAATCATGCTCCTGATCCCACAATTTTTTTACTGTGAACTAAATTAATTAATTTTTCTACACCCATTTTAACATTCTAAGAAAAAACGTTCGAATAGGCTTTAAAATCCTAACAAGTTCGGTTTGGTTTCTAACGTCGCAACTTAAGTACGTAAGTACCATGCGTACGACTAATTCGCACGCAGTCTGAGCGCTCCCATAGTACTTTCAAGGTCGGGATTATTCGTGCTTGTTCGTACGTGTACGCACGAGTCAAACTCGTACGAAAGCGCGTCCAAACTGAGCGCAGCCCTAGAGGATCAATTCGTCGTTCGTCCGTTCGTCTACCAAGACCATTTTTTCCTCAAGAACTCATAAAATATAAAGTTAAAATTACTTATTTACCTACCTGGGGGACGAAAAAGAGGCTTTTCCCTAAAAAAGTTGGAGTTTTGTTTTCATTTGTATTGCTGCTATTTCTTTCAATACCACCTAGGAACTTACGAATGCACTTTGTTACGTACATGGAGTATGAAAGTGGCCGCATTAGTATCTTTGTAAACCATTACTCCGTCATTTGATAAAAAATCCAAAAAAATATCGATATTTTTTTTAGGTTGAATATGATTCTCGAATCTGCTGAAAAATGCGACAGAGAAGAACAGCCGAACAGAAGAACGGACACACTTCGCTCGGTCATTTACTCTGGGGCTGGATTCCGCAAGCGAATGGCATGTCAATAGCTATAGCGAGAGCGCGGAATACCGGTGTTTTTGTAGCCGGCGCGGCGCGGCGCAGCACTTCTCGGCGCGGCTGTCAACAAGCCAAAACGTGGAATTTGGAGCCCTCGCAATATGTCCGCGCCAATGTCATAAGATTTGCATGAGAATCACGGCCCTGTGTTCTCTCAAAGTTGCAATATAACCAAATTCACACAATCACATGTGACAAGACAAAGTGACATACCGTCACGCGGTTTCCCATACCGGGTAGCAGTGGCACATTTACCCCCATAAGGTGACAAATGGCAGCAAAACGAACTTTCTCACTTTACGATTCTCTGTAGGTACCTAACCTTAGTACGGCGTCCAATAAATTCAGGTCAAACGGCAATAAACAATGATGCTTCGTGGTTCTGTCAGGAGATCACCAACTGCCACACAATTCTCCATCTTCCAGCTATGACGGTAACATTGTTTTCAGCGAATTGTACATCTCAATTATTGTTCTTCTAATATTTGTGTGGTAATATGACCAAGAAATCTAGTCTATTATACCCGACGAAAGTAGTTATGCAGCTAGCAGAAATACAGCTATTATATGAAGGGCGCACGAAAACAAAATAAGTTTTTTCTTTCTTTCATTATTTATTTATTTCTTTCTTTCTTTCTATCTTTCTCTAATAAGTATTTCTATTTAGTGTCCCTATAAACTTACTTTTAATTTAACTTCGATTTATTTTCACCACGTACTGCATGTTCCATTTTTAGGGTTCCGTACCCGAAGGGTGCCAAACGGGACCCTATTACTGAGACTTCGCTGTCCGTCTGTCCGTCCGTCCGTCCGTCCGTCCGTCCGTCCGTCTGTCACCAGGCTGTATCTCATGAACCGTGGTAGCTAGACAAATACTAAAAATCAAAAGAAATTTAATATTAAGGGGGGCTCCCATACAACAAACGTGATTTTTTTGCTCATTTTTGCTCGATATTGATAATGGTAGCAGGTAGACGCTTAAAATGTTCACAATATATTGAGTATATTATTTACTTAAAAAATAAATAATTAAATTAAAATTAAATTAATATTTAGGGGGGGCTCCCATACATTTTTTTTTGCGGTTTTTTATAGATAATGGCACGGAACCCTTCGTGCGCGAGTCCGACTCGCACTTGGCCGGTTATTTATTATACCAACAGCATAATTATGTATAAGTACCTATACGTTTTAAAACCTGAATCTGAAATTCATATGTCAAATAAATGAAACAAAAAGTAAACTTTAGAAAAAACCGACTTCCACAAACCCTATTTGATTAGATTGAGTTTAATACAAACTTGAACCCCTTATCCCCTTGGGGAATTAATTTTGTCAAATCCCATCTCAGTGCTACCCCACGCTACTAAGGAACCTCTGTACAAAGTTTCATGGCTCTAGGTCCACCGGTTTAGGCTATGCGTTGCCTGCCGGCATTGTATTTGTACCTAGTATTGAGCAGTTCTGGTGGCCATATGTGGTCTTCATCAGCAGTTCCGCATCACAATATTATGCTTACCGTGAGTAAATGCACGAGTTATTACTAAAAACACAAAAATCACTATAGGTCTGCCTATAATATGTGAAGAGTTCCCTCGATTTCTCCAGGATCCCATCATTAGATCCTGACCTGGTGTCAATGGGACCAATGGGATGGTAAACAAAAAAAAAATATTTCCAAATCGGTCCATCCGTCTAGGCGCTATCGGGGCTCATACATAAAAAAACAATCATCCGGACGAATTGTAAACCTCCTCCTTTGGGAAGTCGGTTAAAAATGTGACAGAGGCGCAATTTTTTTTGGCCAGAAATCAGTAAGAAGTTTAGTACGGGAAGGCGCAACCTTATTGTAATATAAATCGACGGAAAGTAGTAATTTCTACTTTCTACCGATTGGACATTTTTTGTTGGTTCGATTAATCGGACTGCAAAGAATTGTTTTCTGTTGGTTCGATTAATCGGACTACAAAGAATTATTTTCTGTTGGTTCGATTAATCGGACTACAAAGAATTGTTTTCTGTTGGATCGATTAATCGGACTACAAAGAATTGTTTTCTGTTGGATCGATTAATCGGACTACAAAGAATTGTTTTCTGTTGGTTCGATTAATCGGACTACAAATTATTGTTTTCTGTTGGTTCGATTAATCGGACTACAAAGAATTGTTTTCTGTTGGTTCGATTAATCGGACTACAAAGAATTGTTTTCTGTTGGATCGATTAATCGGACTACAAAGAATTGTTTTTGGTATGTCCCTCACAAAATATCCTCAAGTCTCGAAAGATGAAAAAGAAACATAATTGTGATTCATTTCTAAGCAGTCAGTAGATCGATGTAATCAGTATTGAATTTCAAGGCCGTAAATAGAAAAACTGCTACTAAATAATCGAAGCGATTTAATTAATAATTATGACGTAATTACGCTGCTCGTAAACAATTATCCAGTCAGTGAAACTTCAGATATTTGCTACTTAAGTTGATTATTAATTTTAATGTACGGTTTTAATTATTGCTGAAATAAATTTGCTATTAATTTTACTTCAATTCATAATTTCCTTATTGCACACAATTAATTGCAATGACAAAAAGTAAATAAAAACAATGTACAAAGGCGAGCTTATCTCTAAAAAGAGATCTCTTCCTGCAAACCAAGTTCTGATGAGAGAGTTCAATATTACATTATTCGAGTCAAATGTTCAATAAAACCAATGTACCTACGTACCCAGGGCATGTTCGCTTAGGCTCAGACTCAGAAGGCTGAGGTCGATGTGATGTTCATTTACGTCCATTGTCATGCGATGACTTCTGGCTATTCTATGTGTGGACTTCACGGGCAGAAGACAGAAATAACTACCATATTTCGGTTATTTATTTCATTCAGTGTGAGGTAAATTGAGGCAATGGTAAATATTTCGGCACAAATATATTAGTACATATTAGATACGATATCTGGTGGTGGTACAGACACAATAAAACATTATATTCATATAGTCAGACTGCATTAACATCGATTAATATGCTGCTCTGTTTTTTAACAGCTTCAAAAGAGAAGCAAACAGGTATTTGTTTTCCTCGTGAGTATTAGGCTCAGATATTCGGTTAGGCTCAGAAAAGTTAGGCTCAGATTGAATATCTGTTTGGATTTTCCGAAGACGCGCCATAAAGTGTCACGTGATCTGAGGTCGCAATGAGTTAACCTACTTTTTTATATTCATTTGAATTTATGCATTATTTTCATTGTACTAAAGTGAAATTGCCAATCCCTATTGCGCGGCAATGAGAAAAGCATGAAAACTAGGATATACATACGCGATTTTTCAGTTATGAGACCTAGCTCGATCGAATTTTTATCCCCAAAAACTTCATCAAAAACTACAGCGCCATTTTCTAGAACACAAAACATATATCGTTACATACAAATATTCCTCGTATTAGGTATTCGCTACGCGGCTGGTCCTCTCCTCGCGGACACCAATTGGGAGATAATCATAAATTGATGTCCAGCCCAGCTAATTACGATACTTATGTACCATCAAAGCCATTGAACTATAATATGAATTAAGCCCACAACCTTGCTTACCTTGATCCTGGCTATACTAAACTACTTACAAATGTTGTTGCTAGCGTTTTTTAAGTAAATTTTTTTATTTGTAATGGATTGTATGTAACCCTAATTATGATATGAACAAAGTTGATCTTATGCGTACTACACGTGACACGTGCTAAAGCCGGTCCATGTTATAGGTAACTAACGCCATCCACGACGAACGCGTGACGTAGCTATTTGCATCTTTTTTTTTCATCGAGGCACTGCTGAAAGACAAAGATGCTACGTCACGCGTCATCGTGGATGGCGGCACCTATACTTTGGCTCTGACCGAGTTATACTCACCTTACTCTCACCCTACCTTACCCTATGCGAAAAATGAAGATTACAGTTCATGCAAAGTAAATAAATGTAATTGGATAGGTTGCATTTCGGCACAGAAGAGATAATAGTACATTGCGGTATAGGGCAGGGTAGTCAAATAAATATTATTCTAGTCAAGGAAAATGTCTGAAATAGAACCATTATTGGTACAAATGGCTTGAAATATCAGTGTAAAATGGTTTTATGTTTATTTCTAGCAGTTGTATTTTATAAAATCTGTGTTAAAGTATAGTAAAGTAAAGTAAAAATAGGTTTATAAAAAATCGGTTAAGTGCGGGTCGGTATCGCACACGAAGGGTACCGTACCATCGTACAACAAATCAAAAGCACTCAAAACAATAAAAAAATAAACAAAAAGAAAATTTAAAAAGTTTATGCCTTCACGAGATTTGAACCGACGACCTCCGGATTGAGAGTCTACATCATACCGGCTAACCACAACCATGTGGGTTGACGCGAAATATGCTATCATATTTAAATGTGTAGTATATGTGTCTATGACATGGTTGCTATGACAATAAATAAACAGTTTCAGTCAAGATCTCCATTTTGAAATGCGTAAGTGTATCTAAACACGTCTCTTGTATCGGGGCCCCCTTTAATTTGCAATATCTCTCGTATTTCAGTATTTGTGGTTGGTGCGGCAACAGATACACACATTCTGTGAAAATTTCAGCTTTCTAGCTATTACGGTTCGTGCAGACGTACCCGGTGACAGACAGGACGGACGGACGGACGGACGGACGGACGGACAGACGGACAGCGAAGTCTCAGTAATAGGGTCCCGTTTGGCACCCTTCGGGTACGGTACCCTAAAAAAACAGCTTTTGATTATGACGTCACGTGCTCTTATTTCATAGAATTCAATTAACAAAATAACCGTTTTATAGTCTTCATTGGTTTTTAGCATACACATTGATTCTCGTTCTAGATAGAAGCAATTCTTCCCCTTACCTATCATCTCCGTCTCCTACCCAACATGGTTTGCTGGAAGAAATCTCTTATTAGAGATAAGCTCGCCTTTGTACATATTATTTTCTATGCAATTTTTACTGTCATGTGAGTACAATAAAGAAATTACGAAATTACGACAATGGAAGTGCATTGTTTTGTGACGACGATGCCTCGAGTTGTAGGAAAACTTGGAGATGATGTCAACTCGGCTATCATTAGCTCTGCAAAAAGTCCTCTCATTACTCAGCTCAGCAAAGTTGTGACAACGAGATTAGGGTAATTAAATATTATCCTTATTGTTGCATTAGAACACAGCGGATCGCTTGTCCCCATGCGGCGTGGGCTGTTGGCAGATGTAGCCAGTTGTTCAATGCTCCATTATGCGTGACAAGGTGCTAGCCCATCTCAATTTTCCGCCGCCGTTAGAACGTGTGTTTTATGTACAAGATACTCGTAGATTACTTATCTCTTTAGTACATGGTCAACACCGGATTGAATCTAGGAAAAGTTTTAATAATTTGGTACTCGAAGATCTGAGTGATGGATGACATTATATGCGTTATTGATGTCACCCTTGCAATTGGAAGGATTAACAGAGGATGAAAGAGGTGCTTGGGCCATTAAATAATAAAATTAATAATACTTAGATCTATAATGGCCTACGCACACTGGGACGGCATGGCAAGGGATTTTAAGTTTTTACCAATGGACATTCAAACGTATCGATATAAAAATAAGACATAAATTGCTATGGTTTAAAATAATGCCAAAGCATCCCGCGGTGCCATACGGTCCCGGTTTGCGTAGGCCTTAAGACGAATCTAGGCGGACCTACATAACAGTATTACTTGGTGTTTTTAACTGGTTGGTTATAGTTTGGTTTGATTTCATATACTCTTTACTAACATGCATGCGATGATAATATGGATATCGCGAGAGTTTTAAGCGAATATTGGTGTTCCTATACGGTATTATTTTGGTCCCATTTTTATGTTGCTCCTAAAGTTGTATTGTATTCTGGCGCAAAGGGTTCAATACGAGTATAATCTTGCTTGTTTCAGGTGATATCACACAGAAAGGCTACAACAAGAAAAGAACACGCCTCCTCACACCATATGTCCAGCCACAACAACCACCTGGTACGTGATAAGATAAGCGATACAAATAGTTTACATTTCATGCCAGGGGCCAGTCCCACAATGCTCAAATAAGTTACACGCAAGCCTATGTAACATTACTGAGAAGTTCTATTAGACGTGGAATACCACATTATATTATTATGGTTTTAGTGGCTATGTTGTTAAGCTTGAGACCTTCTCATTGTGAGATCTGGCCTTGGGCTAATCGATACGTATATATAATAGTAAATAACGAATTTAATAAATGCTGATTAGTGATTGTAAGCTCACTGTGTCTAACTTAAAAACCGTTGTGTGTTTTGACTCGCCAGTACCAGACTTTTCGGCAGACATAAAAAGGTTTGATAGCAAATATAAATCCCTGATTAATTTGATTGGAATCCGTACCTCATTTACAAATCGAGCTAAAAAAGGAATGCAGACTTGCTCAGATAAACAGACGTCAACTTAAAGTTTGACATTCACTCAAGTCATGCTATCCCTGTATCTAGCGTCAGTATGATATGCTGCACCTTGAGCAGCAGTCTCGGCATTCGGCGTTTAGTCTGTGACACTCAAACCTCCCAAGAATAGCTGTTTTTTATGTACCACAGAAAATTGCAGCGCAAATAGTAGTTCTAAAACTTGTTCCGCCGTTTTATTACATCATGTAAATGCGAGTTTACGTCCCGGCGAACCGGCTACAACAATGCTACGGACAAATCTTACTGCCACAGAAATCAGCGCGTGGTTCAATAAAATACTGTTGCTATTCCCTTGAAGGCATGGAATAATATGCATATTTATATAATAGGCGACATCCCCGTATATGCCAAAATAATGTTGGGATTGTTTTCATTTATTGGCGGTCTACTTTTATCTATGCTCATCAATTCATCACCAAGCCTCAACCCACCTTTTTCCTTGCATTGGCTATCTATTAACAAGCATAAAATCGCGGCTTTAACGTCTATCTATTACATTGGACGTGCAATTGTATTGTTCTGTTTGAATTAATTTCATGAGCTCATCGCGTTGCGCTGTCTAATTGCTGTCACTGTCTGTATTGGCGAGTCCAAGGTCGAGACAAAAGTGTCGCTGGGTCAATTGGGTGCTGCCAATCCACTTCTATTCGCTAGAACTACACCCATGAAAGATATCCTGGAAGATTAAAGATATCCATCATATGACGCACCCCTATGAAACAGCATTATTCATATGGTGGTAAGCTATATGATGTAGTGGATGACGTCATTAAGTGATGCTTTTAAACTGTCCCAATCACTTCTTTGCGTGCTTCCTTGTATTGCAATTTTCATCTACATGTTAGGTCTGGCTCACTTGTATCATCCTGTTAACCCTGAGACAATGACATAAATCATACCTGGGTCAACAGCGTGGGGCAAGCTAGCCTGGCCGTCAATTGATAAATAAATAGAGCCACGAAGACATTTGCATATCGCGAAGAAGAAGTGGAGTGGTAAGCACGGGGTCACGGGCGAACACTGGACGGTCGCGAACAGTGGCAACCGCTTGAAGGCACCCACTGTATCACCAGCTGAACACAGCCCGAACCCGCAACGAGGGTCAAACGATGGGTTCAGCTCGAATCTGGACCCATTTCCAATTTGGAACAAGGGTGAACGGACGAACCGTCTGATTTGTACTCAGTTATAAATATAAAACGGTAAAGTCCGAATGTTGTCCTCATTCATACATGCCAACATAGCCTCACGCCTGAACCATACGGAGTGGCAGAGGCATAATTCGCCGTAGATGGACATGGCATTTGTCCTCATTACAAGTTAATAATTTGGTTTTTGTATGAAAATTGCACCGATGATGTAAATGTAGCGGTCTACTACTCCCTGGGTGTAGTGTATCATTTGGATAGTAGGACGCATCAATTTAGTGTAGGGACTAATTCTCTAGCCGCGGCGGCAGCAAGTTAAAATTGCTATCAAACTAGTGTATGTTTTCGAAAGTATATTACACGGTCTATTAAACAATAGGAATTGCCTGACTGTACTGTTTTTAATGAACCAAGTTATAATTGAGGTCAGTTTTGAGTTGCGCAATAAAGAATTAGAAATAAACCTGGATGTAACCAACATTGACAGATTCATCATAGTGGTAGATTAATTAAATACCTGGGCCCGAATTCTACTGTACACAAGCATACCACAAGCCTGGCACAAACTTGAATACGACGCATTTGGTATTCTACTAAATCTCACAAGCGCCAGCGAGACGCCGGCGTGACGCCAGCCTACTTCGTATTCTACTGTCCGCTGGCGCTAGTGAGATTTAGTAGAATACCAAATGCGTCGTATTCAAGTTTGTGCCAGGCTTGTGGTATGCTTGTGTACAGTAGAATACGGGCCCTATTAGTAGGTAGGTACTATACTTTGTTTGCATTGTCGTGGTCGCCCCACCGATGCGTTTGCATACACATGCAAAACTAGGGGTGTGATCAAGGAACGTATTATCGCGGATATCTACAACAACATGACAACAATGCTCTTTCAATGCCGATCAGTGCTCTACTAACCAACTTAATAGCTCTCTTTATATGTTATACGAACGCGTAGAAAACGATCCGTCACCCCGTCCAGTGTCCGTCCACACGCGTTAGAATACAACATGTTATAATTAATTACAACAATGTAGTTATAATTCCTGTTCCCATGTGAGTTAGTTTATCACGCTTTATTTGGTTACGACACGCACATACAGTACAACCACACTTTTATCACCGCCCCGTGCAGGTTATAGCGACCGCACGTAATGTTGCTGGAAACTGCTATTAAAATAGGCTTATATTTAACTGACAAGCGTTTTCTGGCTTGAAAAAAAACGAATGAATAACCTTGTGCTGCGACGTGCGCTTATGAAACTTGCGACTCGGTTGTTATTAGGTTGTTGAGTCAGCGGGTTTCTCTAGCGTGAGGTAACATTGACATTGTTGTTTGTGTTGATATTAATGGTTTGTTGGAAGAAATCTCTTGTTAGCAATAAGATCGCCTTTGTACATAATATCTATTATAAGTTTTCTGTTTGTCATTCTTGTGTTAGTACAATAAAGAAATTACGAATTACGGATATGTCCTCCACATAGTTAAAGCTTGTTTAGTATTAGCTAAATCTTGAAAATTGGTTCAAAAAGCATTTTCAGATAACCACTTTGTTCCTCTTGAATTTTTCTACAGGATTACAGTTTTTACATACCTATATTCCTCGTGATTTTATTGGTAACAGATCTTGTATTTGTCATTCGCGTTTGTTGTTAAATCATCTGGATTTAGACACTCACTTTCACTCATATTCTTTACTCATATCCGCAAATGAAATTGAAATAATTACGGCATTCAGATATGGCGCGCTTTGTTTACAAATTTTCCACAACTTTTTAATTATTTGGTCCGTGTTCGATATCAATTCTGTAAGGTTGTTTCTCTGTTGTCACCAATCGATTCGGTAGATCGGATTATCTAATCTGTGTCGAGTACGCATTTAGTACACAATTTTTTTATTGGCTGAAAATTTAGAATCGATCTCTCTTATAATTGGTCTGTCAGCCTGAATGGTAGTGAAACTGATTAGTGACAGCATTTTTTTTTCTTTGTTCTGGCAACAAAATTAAAAAGTTACTTTTAGTCCCTAGGGACTAAATGACCTACTTTCGTCCCTGTTTGCCGGGACTAAAGTAGCTCTTTTTGAATAGATGAAATATTATTATTCTCTATTCTCAGAAGCTCAGATAGAACGGGCTGTCTGTCTGTATTGAAGAGTTCTATAGATGCCAAGCTCATTGGCACCTCAGGAAAGTTTTTCTTTAGCAACTATCAAGAGTTTTTCTACTCAAGTGAAAAGACCTACTAAGTTTAATTGAACGTCAATTTTCCGAGTGAAAACAAGGCGTAGAAGTGCTAGTAGCGTCCACTCACATCACAGCCCGACCGGCCGGACATAATAATCGTTGACAATTTCCTGCAGTTAAATATCTTAATTAGCAAGTTGGTTAAGGAACGACCAACAAAGAAAGTCTAAAACCTCAAGATATTTTGAGAAGAGACGAAATCTCTTTCTTTAAACTAGAAACTTAAGTTTGTAAAGTCTTGCTTAAGTGATTGATTGGCAGTGTGAGGAATTCTGACTGATTCAACACTAAATTGATACAGAACAGTATGGCATCTTATTAGCAGTCGATTTTTCAATTCTACAAATACCTATTGCCGATCGGTAGGACAGACAGGAAATACAACGGGAAAAAAAAGTACACGTTCGTCCGCGACGGTAGGATAAAGTCAGTAGGACCACGTGACCAGAGGGTACCTTACGCTTTGTCTGTCTGGGGTATGTGACATTTCACAGGTACATGAAATAAATATAACTGTTTATCTGGGGCTTCAAAAATCGCCACTAGTTTATAAATCTTGGCATCTATTGCTTATACTTTGATCGAAGGAAATCGCCGGATAGGTTGGAGAATGCGTGGATGGTGTTACAAGCGATTAAGCGAGCTAGGTGTTACTATCGTCTATATTCTGGCCGCCGAGCTATGTTTATGTCCCTGTCTGTCCCGCGCTACTTTTCACTCTATCTCACTTGTGTATAGTACAGCATTGGTTTCACAGTCAAGTGGCCTTTCATGGCCTAGTACTAGTAAATAACTTCGGCGGTTGCGGTCAAACGATAAGACGAGGAAATGTGGCCTATTACAGGTAATGGAAAAGACTTTGGTTATATGACCAGGTCCATAGTAATTAAACATAAACATTTACATACAGGCACATACATTGCCACTGGCCCCACACTAGGATACCCTGTGTCGTTGGTACCAGAAACAGCGACATCACAAACATGTAAACCTCCAAGACCTGGGGTTTTTTTTTGTCCCCAGCCGGGTTCGAACTCGGGACCTCTCGCATGGTAGGCAGATGCGCAACCGCTGCGCCACAGAGGTCGTTCTAAACAATTACCTTCCTGTTGTAGCATTCCTATATAAATTAACTTCTAAACAGCAGCGACCAACAACATGCCAGGTCTTCCGAAACACAATAGTGCTCTCAAAATAACACATAAAAGCTTTTAGTTTTAGATACTAGGTAACGCTTGAAATATCACTTCAATATTCATTTAGTTACTCTATACTTGACAAATGTTGTCACTTTTCCTCAGTTACGACGAGGGCATGGTGGGGGGCTATTCTAGGTAATCTTGGCCTTATACCCCTCAACGTTCGAATATTTTAAAACGGTTGTATCTAAAGTTTACTGTCACTTTTCTCCAAGTTTCGATAGAAAGAGATTTCCTTATCATTTCGTCATCATCCGCACCAGTTCATTAGCGAGATGTCAAATTAGCATATCAAATCGCTCGGCTGGCTTTTCAATCGGCGGCGCGTGCGCCACTGCGCCATATTCCGCGCTCCGCCATTGGCTGGTCGTGGCCAGTGTCATGGAACGGTCTGCCTGGGCCTTTTAATGGCCCAACGAGCATGTACCCATGTGTACTCGGCCTATTGGTATTGCCCGCACCAATAGGGTCTCACTCAAGATATAAATCCATTATTGATATTATCAGTCTTATTCTTCCCATTTTCCCAAAGGTCTTCTCATCTTTACCACCAGTTCTTGGTATGGTCTCTCAGCACGTCACTCCATCGTATCCCGTCTGTTAAAATCTATCCCAGCTTTCTTTATTTGTTAGATGTAGATAAAAGATAAAAATTGTTTACAAATATTAATTTGATGATTGGGTTAATATTTGTAGCAACTTATAGCAGAAATTTGATTTGTGTTAATATTTGTATCAACTTTTAGCAGAAATTCAAGTTTTCATACAAGCTCATATTCATTTCTTCTTCAGTCCCATTCTTAAGCTGCGCGTACGTTGTGTACGCTGGCGTTTCTTTTCCAATGATGTGGACACGAGTTATGATGATGTGTGAATAATTAAACAACAGGTGAAACGCTCGCTGATGAGCCGTTTCGTTTTTCTTTGCGTTTTCGGTGTTGTCACAGATTACTAAATAGTTTGGTGTTGTATTGGCAAATTCTTCGTGATATTGTTGCGATTTATTTGTATGCATGTTTTGAAAGTACCTAGTCAAAATAATTTTACATGGTATTCAGACCTTCTAACTACAAGTATGTAGACGACATTGTTCGGTTTTCTTCTTGTGGTCCTTCAAACCCGCCATGTTTGCATAATCTTAAGTGGTTTTCCACGATATGACTGTAAACGAAGGGTGCCAAACGGGACCCTATTACTGAGAGTCCGTCCGTCCGTCCGTCCGACCATCCGCCCGTCCGTCTGTCTGTCTGTCTGTCTGTCACCAGGCTGTATCTCATGAACCGTGGTAGCTAGACAGTTGAAATTTT
>CAUOQF010000099.1:54704-79489 GCA_963457715.1 Argyresthia albistria
TTTTTAGTTACAGTGTTGTGTAGTTGATATTGTGTCACTATGAGTTCAATAGTACCTTTTGAGGGTGGGACATCTAATCTAGGAGTAAACACAACGATTGATATGCATTGTCCCTTGGTATTTGGTTCAAAAGATATACGCAGTTGTTTACTGTTTTCGTGTTAGAATAGAAACCTCTGTTTAGATTGTAGAATAAAATATTTTAATAATTGAAACAAAAAGTAAACTTTAGAAAAAACCGACTTCCACAAACCCTATTTGATTAGATTGAGTTTAATACAAACTGTAACCCCTTATCCCCCCCCCCTGGGAATTAATTTTTACAAATCCCATATCAGTGCTAACCCACGCTACTAAGGAACCCCTGTACAAAGTTTCATGGCTCTAGGTCCACCGGTTTAGGCTATGCGTTGCCTGCCCGTCAGCCACGCATTGTATTTGTACCTAGTATTGAGCAGATCTGGTGGCCATATGTGATCTTCATCACAATATTATGCTTACCATGTGCATTTGCACGAGTTATTATGAAAAACACAAAAATCACTATAGGTCTGCCTATAATATTTAAAGAGTTCCCTCGATTTATCCAGGATCCCATCATCAGATCCTGACCTGGTGTCAATGGGACCAATGGGAAGGTAAACCCTTTCAAACAAAAAAAATAATTTTCCAATCGGTCCATCCGTTTAGGCGCTATCGGGGTGCAGACATAAAAAAAAAACATCCGGACGAATTGTAAACCTCCTCCTTTGGGAAGTCGGTTAAAAAGTAGATGTAAGTACTAAATGTAGTAGAATTGCCTGTTTTGTAAGACAACTATTATAAGTTTTTGTATGTAACCAAAACATAGTTACAAAGGTAAGTCAATTTAAGCTGTGCAACTGCTCTCCAGTAGTCTAATTATCCTTGATTGCTCCGCAGAGATCTTGCTACCAAGTGTATCACACATTTACTAATCGATAACAGCACATAGTTAATTAAATGTTTTGAGTGGGCTGGTTGACGGCCCTTGAATTGGGTGGTTAGATGTCCATTACCGAAGTTGGTCGCAAATTATAGACAATAGGCTTGTGGCCTGTCAAGTCAAAATAGATACTTATAAGAACTTTCAAAACGGAACTTTTGTTCCTGAGTTCTATGAAAGAAACACAGAGTGACGTCATGTCAAAGTGCCATCAAATGCTGTATTTTTGTGAACAAAATTGTCTTTATAAAATATATCTGCTGGAAATATCGAAATATCCAATTCTGAGAATGTCAAGCCATTTTGTACATAATGCTTCAACGTATTGCTTGTTCCTAGATTTATTGGATTACTTTGGATATTGTGCTCTACTTTGAGAGCGTGAAACAACACTTAGAATACCCGGTATTATAGAAGAGCAATAATCATCTGTGTGGTAAACCCAGTCCGAAATTACAATGATTAAGTGCTGCTACTAATTGTGTTCACAAACGCAGTGAATACACAGGAAATATAATTGAATTTGTTGATTCCAGTTTCGGAACTGAATATCGGAGAATTTGATTAGCGAGTATCGAATAGCATACCTCTCGCAACATATATTCCCGCACATATGGAACCATCCATCCCAAAGCGAACTTGCATCAGCCGATGTCGGGACTCCGGGCACGCCCTACTGCGTATATTGCCTCCGTGCGAACCAAAACCTATTTAGCCGTACACTGCGCGTCTCCCTTTGTAAGCTGGAAAGATATAGGAGTTGAAGCCATCAGTGAAACACAATATCGCTGTATGTTCCCCGACGGTCGCATGTTTGCGGATATTGGAAATATTGGAATTATTTGCTACGGTACTCTCATGTTGGGCGGCGGTGCAGAAGTACTCAAGGAGGCAAATTCCTGGCTCCTGCGAGCGATGCCGCTGTACAACTAGCAAATTCGTGGCTCCTGCGAGCGATGCCACTGTACAACTAGCAAATTTAATGAGTTTCCGGCGCACGGGTTTATCAGATGCAGTGATCAAAAGCTTTCAATTGTTGCTCATTCTGTAATACACTTGTTGATCTGTAC
Source organism: Argyresthia albistria (assembly GCA_963457715.1). NCBI lineage: Eukaryota > Metazoa > Arthropoda > Insecta > Lepidoptera > Argyresthiidae > Argyresthia > Argyresthia albistria. The sequence goes on from CAUOQF010000099.1 coordinate 56,739, forward strand.
ATTGGCCGTGGCCGTACCTCTCGAATTGTATTAGGAATGTAGATTTTATTTATGGCATAGTGTGATTTGGGTGTCATTTGGCTAAACTTGGAAATGTTTTGAAAAAGAAGTTTAGTATAGGTAGTCGCAACCTGTAGATTTATTTATACCTAAGAATTTGCCACTTCGTCTTAACAAACAGTCTTCCTTCAGCAAATTGTGTCGAAATCGCGGAAGTAACAAACCCAAACACTCCAGTGAATAGACATAAATAAAAATTTCCGCAAGATATTCTCCGTTTTATGTTTGCTCGGGATGTAGGGCGCGTGTTCGTATCTCTATCTTTTCTCTTATATTACTAATCCCGTAGAAAAAAGGTAAACAATGACCTGTACAAAACCATTGACTTTGATCTATTTTTTTATATCAGCTTGGTAAGTAAAGCATGAGTTTCGAACTGTTACAATAATAAAGTCAATCCAAAAAAGAGTGCCTATCTATAATGTCGAAGATTTGCCCTCTTAATCAGGAAATCGTGCAACCTACAGAATTTCTTTCAACATTAATTGAGGAAAATGTCCATCCTAGGTTTGCTGGAAGAAATCTCTTAATAGAGATAAGCTCGCCTTTGTCATGTGTTGTCCACTTTCAATTGTAAAATGTGTTATTTTGTGCAATAAAGTATAAAGAAAATTTTCAGCAACCTTCTTGTCTGCTCTCTGAATGGAGACACTAACTCAAAGAAATGCTTCATTGGATATTCTTATTACACTGTTGGTTATTCATATTCATGTAGGTTTGTTTGTTCCAAGTATTTTGCCAGTATGGCAGTTCAACGTTTCGCGTATTACTCATATTTTCGCACCGCGCACTTCGTGCAAAAAATAAGTCTGAATCGTGACCAGGGCTCGATCATCGCTAACTATCACGTGGCGAATCGGTGGAACTAACTATGAATCTAACCGAATCGCAGACAAGATTCGGTGGCGCCACCATGAATTTGTGAATTCGGTCTGGCTGGAATGGAATATATTTGTAGTATAATACGATGCGCTATGAGTCACGGAGGCTTGTTTTTTTCGCTGCCAGTTTGTATGTTAGTGGAACGCACCTGCCCAAGGCTCGTGACGTCACTGAGTGAAGCCGCGCGCCTCAACCAGGTTAGTCATCTAACGAGGAAAAGGGCTCTAATTGCAATAAAATTACGCTTCGTTTGTTGTTCGTTCATTCATTAGCGAAAGCGTAAAGCAATTCGGGAGAAAATCTGGAATACGCGGAGTAACATACATATGCTCACGGTCACGTCTATGCCCCGGATGAGGGGTAGGCAGAGACTATTAGACCTCCGTTTGCTACGATAAAATGTATATTTAAGCTGTATTAAAACTGCTTAGCAGTCAAATAAACGATAGAATCAACTATAACCGAAATTCTATAACGTGCGTGCTCATAAAAACTTTATAGAACTCTTCTAACGTTCCTCTACAATTCTCCATTTATGATTAGTTGCATAATTGCATTGTATCTGTCTTCAGCCTTTCAATGTTTTGTTTACGCATATTCTGCCACTGAAATAAACCCTCTCCGATTACTGCGTTTGCATTTCTCATTGACATCTCATACCTACAATAATAAGTAATGAGTGTTTAAACGAATCATCACGAGAAGCTATTCCACAGATATCGTGTTCAGAAAATTTTAAGGTCATATTACGGTGTACGCCATTACATTACACATGTAGGTACCTACTTAGAGAGAAATGTTTTGGTAATCACTTTGTAGGTACTGTTTAAACTTTTGAGTTCATGCTGCTAATAAGGGCTCAGTGGCTCTATCGTAATAAATAACTCTACCATACGTCTATTATACACACGAAGTATTGTGAAGCAACCAGTCCATTAGAGAACATTTCATAATCATAATTTGGGTGTGATTTAATTACAATTCAGCAACGATTGTTTGTTCGATTGTGGACAACCGCAGGTCGGTTGATGTATCCGCATTTAATGATCGAAATTATTCTTACTGGGTACAGTAAAACAATAGTCTTTTTCGAGTTAAATTACTTTTGATAGCTAAAACCCATACATTTTTGAGTTTTGCAATGAAAAATATTGCCTATATACACAATAAGGAACTGTTAAAAGTTTACAGGAATGAGCAGGGTGTTGTTACTAACAAAACCTAGCGTCACGGCTTTTCCCATACGGAACAGCAGATTTATCCAGTTACTCGAGACTCCATCTTGCGTTACAGGAGGCCAGCCCATCGTCGCAGTTATTAATACCATAGACAAATAAGTTTGTCTATGTTAATACTATTACCACCCCAGCTCTCGTGCTTGTGCGAGAAGTTGCTCTATGCTTTGTGTCGCCACTTATAATCCTGGCTTTACGCAACTACGAGTATGTCGCTTTTACGACTTCATCCATTCACTGTCCTGTTACACGGACAAACACAAGAGTGTGCTGAAGATTGCTGGTTGCGTTAGGCAAGTAGCTTACTCTACTTGGGCGTGTATGTTTCAGTGCATGCAGATTTGCCTTGTTGTTTATAGAATACATTGTTCATGGAAGTGAAGCTCAAAGTGCTGATAACTGCTGTACGCAGCAGCTGGATTTAGGCACTTGATTGGTAATGCGAGGTTTGTTAGCCAGTGTCAGTCGATGATGAGGATCTAGTTCACTATTCTCAAAAAGTAGTTTAATTTAAAAGGATCCACGGGCTAAAACTAACTATTGATATCCTTTCCGTGCAACTCAGGGCCTTTGTCTGCCTGCCATCAAAGCTGATGATGATATGATATTCCCCGACCTGCATCTAATAGCTTTGATATTCCGAATATCACACGTCTCATGCCCAGAAAACAAACGCGAAGTTAGAGGCCATTTCGTTTCAAATCAAATTAGACATCTACTTATTAGAATAAATTATGTAACTCTTGTTTAAAGTATTTATGGATATCGGTTTGGTTACCTGAAACATTTTTATACTGCATACTCACTCGTGTTCTACAACGAGTTTGCGTCTATCTACCTAACATACATATGTGTAAGACATGTCCTCTCCACTTCAGACTGTCTCTGGACGTACGCTGAATGGCTAACAATTTCACAAGAGTCTTTCAGTCTGCAAGCATATGCAGGTCAATAGGTTGTGTTGTGTAAACAAGCCGGAGTCTCGTCTATGCTTCTATTCTCGTGGAGTCATAAAATGAAATCGTTGGTGCTATTAATGCCATTTAGTGCTCGATCGTCCATCATGCATGCCCGCTTGTCCGCTTTATTATTCGATGCAGTGAGTGGTGGCTAATTCAAGCTAATATTTCTTTGAAGGTGTTATTTTCTTGATAAAAGACATTGTCGGGTTGGTCACTAAGCACGACACCCCGCACTGAGCCAGCGTGTGGAGGTATGGCTCAATCATTCGTATCCCAGTAAAGACAAAACCAGATTGTTTGAAATCACACCATTAAATTATTATATTTTATACACACATATATTTTATACATCATACATACCTGTCTGTATACGTGTGACCTCGCTGTGCTATTCAATTGTGTTTTTGATGTCAGCATACACAGGATATGCATTTCCGCAAAAATACTCACGCATCGTTGACTATTAATAACCTTATGGTCAGTGTAACTAGGTCTAAAACGCAACTCAATTTACAACGCCTACTTTTAGGGTCGTACGGTCATTGTAAGCATAGTGTTACATTATTCTGTATAGTGTTACTATTTATTTGAGATCACCATCGACAGCTTATTCTACCCACTGGATACAACCTCTTTGTGCCAAACTGCCAAACTCAGTTAATTTACGTCTCAAAACTTACAATGTAGATAACTTAGAGGCGCGCTTCCACTATGACGACACACATATAGTCGTTCCGTTTGTTTCAACGTGTCTTGTATATTTCAATGGAGATGTTCCCATCGCCTTAACCCGCGTATTAAATAGTCATAATTGACGGTCGTCCAACGATTAATTAATCGTGTCGTTGCAGTGGCAGTGGCAGTGGCAGGAACGGTTAGGCGAGAGGTATCTTAGTTAAATAGCTGACTAACCATTTAGTGTGGAATCATGCCGGGGTGATAGTTAGATAGAAGTTGATTGACTGACAACTGAAGTTGAAACTGGTTGTGTTGCTAAGCGGTCGTTGGAATACAACTGGTACTTTGGCTTGACGCAAATGCCAACTCAAAACCAACTATCTTCAGTTCATTTTCTCCCAAGCTCTAAACTTTAGAATTTTCATTGAAAGTTTGTATTGAGATTTTGAGATACACAGCATATATTTATTTTTTATTTTTCACTCTCTCTTTTCTCTTACTTTAAATGTTAGAGTGGGGGGCACAATTTTTTCAACTTTGGAAGGGTCTGACTCTTTAACGATTGACCTTGAGGAAAAATAGTTTTAGGAACCTCAACGTCATTTTCAAAGACCTATCTATAGACACCCAACACAGATAGGATTGATGAAAAAAAAATGGTGTCAGTTCCATGTATGCGGGGAGCCCCCCTTTATATTTTATTTTTTTAATTTTTGTATAAAAATTGTAAAGTTTCAACTTTGTCGTCCTAATAGTTTCGGAATAAAGTTGCTGTGCCATACGGACGGACAGACGGACAGACAGACTTGAAGAAACTATGAGGGTTCCTTATTTCTCTACGGAACCCTAAAAACCTGCCTTCAAAATCAAGGAGTTTGAGCAAGCAAAAATAATATAATTAATCTTATTATAATAAAAATAAAAGTAATTAAAAAGAAATTATTTAAAATTATAAAATTAATAATTATTCAGGTAATAAAGTGAAGTTATTTATATAATCTCGGTGATATTTGTAACAATAAAGTTCCTTTCCAAAGTAGACCCCTATGACTGATTTAGTAGCGGGCAGCAATAAGAGAACTCTGTAAAGCATGTCATATGTCGTTACAACAGGACTGACGCGATCCGCATATCCCAGTAGTTCATATACAAAACTGTTCTATTGATTGACAGAACTAATGGGAAGAATTCCATCAGATCTGTTAAAATAACTGTACAACAGAACTATAAGGTTTGCATAAAGGTTTGGAACTGGGCCCACCGCTGTTGTGTCTATCTGGCATTTGACCGCGCCACCCCGCCCCGTGTTGACCCCCCCCGCCTGGTGGTGTGCTGTAGCCATTACTAAGACAACTTGTATGCACAAAAGACCTGTAGGCTTCCTGTAGGTTTGCGTGACATACGGGCCAATTCGGCCTGTATAAATCCACACGACATTAAAATAACAATAAAGAAAGCAGTGCCGCACTAGTCACTAGACTCATCTAATGTGTTGAAAATCGTCATTCGAGAATTCCTATAACAATATCGTATGAAAAACTTGTTTGTCGACGAGATCCCTTAATGGCATGTCTACGGAGACGAGAAAAATGGGAGGACGGCGCAAGAAGGGAGGGGAAAGGTACGGTGTGTAATAATATGCACGAGATTCAGGGAGCAGTTATCCAGTGGAGAGCGCATAGATACATTTTCCTTTGAAACACAACTCACCAATTTACGGGCGGCGGCGGCGGGGGACGAGGTAAGAGAGCTGTGATTGGTCAGCCGCTGCGAAACTGTCTGGCGGCCCGTCATCGTACATAGGTTGCGTATGCGAACTATTGCAAACGTTTGTTGAATACAACAAACGTTTGGCGAGCCGCATTCCCCCGCAGGCGCAGTCAATTGGATATATAGCCTCTGACGAGATTGGATGAATTGGTCGCCCATCCGAGTAACAGGGTGACTAGTTTCTTGGCCTATCTGGTACCAACTTCTACTAAGCTGATTTGCTTTTAACAGCTTTGGATGCCAACGGCCACGTTATTGAATTCAATTTCTTGATTAATGAGGGTGTAACTTAAACTAATTTCAGCAATGTGTTTTGTATATTTCACCGCATTAGTATTTCAGTTCTCTTTCAAGAACCTGGAAATGTTAGTGTTGATTAGTTGCTCGTTAGCACTACCCAGGAAGCACGTGAAGGGCTGTAGGTTTCAAGTATTACCTTCGGACGTGCGTGAGCAACTTCCTCCCTATTCGTAAAAACAGACAGGAAATATTCATTACAGTCTATTCGTGATAAGAATGCAGTGAAATTTAAATTTAAATCTGTTAACACACACTCAAAGGACAGGACACAACATTCGCGTTCGAAAGTTTGCCTTCAACACTGTAAACTTGGCTTGATAATTGGAAACGATTTGATTGGTTACGGGGCGTGGCTAGGCCGCCGGACAGTGATGACTCTACTGCATTCTTATCACGAATAGCTATAGTGACAGTTCTTGGCCCTTCATGCAATTTAATCATAGCGAGACGACTCTATTATTGTCACACTGTTTAGGTAAAAATCTCAAACTAGCCCATAAACTTTGGATTGCCGACTCGGCGCAAGTGACTATGATTCTTTGCCGGGCACTCAAACAGACGTCGACGACGGTGGTTTTAAGCGGCAATTGTGCGCCCGGTCATTAGATGCATGCCATTCTACACTACCAACATCAAACTGAGCGGAGTTGTTGATGTCGATGAAAGGTCACTTCGGAACTGATGCTGTTGCATGCAACGGAGCTACATTAGCCCAGCAGAGATATGGCGCGATGCAAAAAGGGCGGTCGTGTCTTCGTGTAAGTATCATTAGAAGGTAATTTCAATTATCTTACGTCAGGGACAGGTATGAATTATTATCGTGGCCCGCACATAATTCGATTTATCTTTTTACCACCTGGTCTTCAAGTAGTAATTTTGCGGCAAGGACCTCCAAGATCGTAGGGGGCTTCCCCCCTGGCCCTTGTAGAATAGGTAGGTCTTGCTTTGAAATTGTTTATTCAACAAGATTTTTACCCGTATTATTATTTCCCAAGCAATTTTAAGGCTTGGTAATGTATTCCGAAACCAATGAATTTTCATAATTTTTGTTATGCCCAATTAAGAGTGAAGAGGTTAGGTTACCTATGGATTTTTAACTCTACACGGCTCACGGCACACACCCAACAATTTCACACTACGAGTAACTAACTGCTAATCTTTCGGCTAAGAAGCGAGGCGGCGGCGGGGGGGCTGCATCGCAGCTGAGGGGGCGGGTTCCCTCCCAATGCCTGTGTGACGGAAGTCTGCGGTTCGATTCCTTTTTAGGGTCCGTACCCGAAGGGTGCCAAACGGGACCCTATTACTGAGACTTCGCTATCTGTCAGTCCGTCCGTCCGTCCGTCTGTCTGTCACCAGTCTGTATCTCATGAACCGTGGTAGCTAGACAGTTGAAATTTTCACAGATGATGTATTTCTGTTGCCGCTATAACAACAAATACTAAAGAAATAAAAAATTAAGGGGGCTTCCATACAACTAACGTGTTTTTTTTTTGCGGTTTTTTATAGATAATGGTACGGAACCCTTCGTGCGCGAGTCCGACTCGCACTTGGCCGGTTATTTATTAACGGCTGCAGTACATGAGAAAAAGCGGCTCATACGGTTGCGTAGACCTTAGGTTGGTTGGCTCAAAACGGGATGTTTACTAGGTATTTTGGATTTAACTTGACAGAAATTGGTAAAATCTACTAGTCCTGCTAGATTCGAGACTCATGATCTCATGAATCAATGTCAAAACAAAACAGTGGAACTAATACGTTATTTTTAGAAACCATTATAAACTTACCTTGGACTTCCGAGAACAACCCGTGCATTTGTAGGTATGAACTCATGTTTGGTGGTATTACATTTGCTGTGGTCTATAGGTCTGGGGTGTGAGACTTGGAGCCCCGGGCGTCGTCGCAGCGCCGCCGCCCCCAATGCGGCTCGTGAATGCTCATGCCAGCGAAATCTCCACGTGATGGGGGTTATTCACACGTGCGCTCTTTACTATGTTTATGAGTTTGCTTTTGGTCTTCGTCTAACTAATCTAAGCGTACCTGTAACTGAGAATGGAATACGAGATCAGCATATCAGGTAACGAATCAAAGTTTATATTATTTTAGACAAAAGCAATGTTTGTCTTTTGTTTGTGAGGTTAAGAATTAGGATTTAGCTTCACCCGTATGTTAGTCGTTTGCTTGAAAGTTTTTTGACGTTGGGCCACGCTTATGTCAAGGCGTCCCCATTTACAAGAATCTCTCCGGTTAGATTGAGTCGAATAGTTCGGGTGGAGGAAACGGATAAGCTTACAGGTTTATGTCCCTGCAGCTTTTTAAACGTTCCAAGATTCCAGCACCAGCCTTTAGATATTTTTATTTTATTTTTCTTATTCGGAAAACTTACAGCTTATGATTAATATTTGAATAAAAGGAGAGTGCTTATGTCTAAGCCAATTACAAGTTTTCGCCTATAGTTATACAAATGAATACTTGTTACCTATATATAGGTTCTAGTAACTAAACTAGGGTGCACACTGTTTTAAATATTACTTTAGTTACATTAAAAGAATAAAAATACAATATAAAACGTACTAGACAAAGCAGCCATGTTTAATTCAATATTACTGTTTCGAGTTATGCCTTTCGCCGAAGAATTGTTTGTTAATAAGGTTACGGAAAGTAGATGCCTTATCATGGTAAATATCACAGTTTTCTGCATAGTTATCGTTGTATAATTTGCCTACTCTGAGCATGTATGCGTTTTGCCTGTAGTTAGTTCTAGTGTTTGGGATATTCAGTTTGAGGTTAATTCTTCTCCTGGATCTAGTGGCCGGGACGACAATCTGCAGTTTGCTTAGTAGATCAGGAGCGTCTATGGCAGATAGGAAGGTCAGGTCAGCTGAATCTCTACGCAGAGTGAGTGGTAGAAGATGTTGTTTTCTACAACTTTCCTCATAGTTGGTTGATGTTAAATTGAATCTATAATATAAGCACCTCAGGAACTTTTTCTGTATACGCTCAATCTGGTTTTTATATACGTCGTACCTTGGATTCCAGACCTGCGAGCAATATTCAAGTTGACTTCTTACCAGTGTACAATACAATATTTTGAGTGTTTTCACAGATCTGAAATCTTTGGAAGTTCTCAATACAAAACCCAGTGATTGTGAGGCTTTTTTGACAATTTTATTAATATGTGCGTCAAAGATCATTTTGCTGTCCAGTGTGACTCCTAGATCCCTGACTTGTGTCACACGGTTGAGTATTTGTGAGTTAATAATATATTGTGAAATGGTTGGACTTAGTTTTCGTGTGAAACTAATTACGCAGCATTTGTCCACGTTGAGATCGAGCTTGTTGAGTGAGCAGAAATGTTCGAGGGACCTAAGGTCATGTTGTAGAAGTTGAGTATCATTTAGTGAGTTGATAACCCTGTATATTTTCATGTCATCTGCAAAGAGAAGACATTTTGAGTTTTGGAAGCAGCGGTCGATGTCGTTAATAAAGATTGTGAATAAAAGGGGGGCTAATATGGAGCCTTGGGAGATATCAAACATATCGGATAGAGATCCGTAGAATTCCTGCGAACTCGGCCGCATGAGTGTCGATAGCTACCAAGCCAGTTCAATTTGTAACTTGAGCTGGGCGATACCGACTCGCAATCCCTAAATATTCTGCGGAATTATTAACTGGATATCGAACTGCGCTTCCACTGCCGACAATACCCGTGTATTTGTGACTCTTGACTGCAGTATCCGTGTTTCCTTGGATATAGGTATGTGCGTCTTGCTTGAAATATGTATGTTTCCATGGATATAGGTATGTGCGTCTTGCTTGAAATATGTTTCCATGGATATAGGTATGTGCGTCTTGCTTGAACTATGTTTCCATGGATATAGGTATGTGCGTCTTGCTTTAACTATTTTGCCGTCACGGCTTTCCCATACGAGGTGTGAGGTGTCACCCACGTTACGCCAACTTCAATACTGCGTTTTGCGTAACAGAGGGCCAGTCCATCGCCACAGATATATTTATCATTATTTACTAGTTATTCTAATTTTTCAGTTGCATCGCCAATCATTTACTTTCGCGAATTCCTCTTTCAATGACTCCTTTCCTCTACACGTTTCCAGTTCCATGTAAGTGAGAGAATGGATTAAAAATGGCGACTAAAAAGGCTGTAGTATAGTGAACAATGCGCCCGACCTGCGAAAGGCTCGTCGAAATTAAATATCCTGAAATGTACACGCATAATATTGTTAGACTGGCGAGCCCGACGACGAGAGTGGAAAATCCCATATTTATAGGTAGGATGGACGAATTTCGACGAACCGTTAACCAATCACTGCCATAAACTTCACGTATGTTCCACCTGTAACTACGAGCGAAATTTACAGAGTAGACTGGAAGTCACTTTGCACAATTGCACATCGAGTCATATTGGGTTGGGCTCATGAAGTAAGTTAGTACACACAGAAAAATCTGTACTGTAGTCTTAATTTTTGCGAAGCGCACTCCTAGAGGAGATAACTGATAAGGATTGGATTAGGGTTAGATTTCACTATATTTACAGCAAAAATACTAGCCGAGTACCTACATATTACACGTATGATATTTCTCGACAGGATATACACTTTGTATTAAATACGAATGAATGCGTATCTTCCCCCTCAGTAATATGATCGCTGACGTCCGCTTGGGCAGGTATACGCAACTGTAGCGGCAGAGGCCTCTTATACAGGGTGGAGTGTAGATTCATGACATTAATAGTACAATTATTTTCTTTACTCCGTAAAAAACCGTTAAGTGCGAGTCGGACTCCCGCACCGAGATAAATTCCGCAGAAATAGCATTTTGTGATGGAACTACAACAATTTTCGATTTTTCCTTTATTTGTTTTACTTTGTAACTCGCCCCTCTCTATAAGGGCCAGTCTACATTGGTCAAAGACAGTGGACAGTGGCGATATTATATGAAAGCCAAGTTGACTCGCCACTGTCCGATCGGTTTACACCACTGTACTGTCCACAGTCCTTGACCAATGTAAACTGGCCCTAATGCCCGATAATACCTCTGAAACGTCAAATTCCTCAGATAAACAGACAGATAAACATTAGCTGAGGGTAGAAAAATCGGCTGTACCTACAGCGAATGATTAAAATAGCAACCGTTTCTAGCCACAACAAACTGTAGCTAGGATGGCCCTCAGTGGGAGAGGGAGACTGACTAATGACTACGCCGAAATGAGTTGCGTATTGTAAACAATGCGTCGAATTCGCGGTAGCAACACTTCGTATACTACGCCTACACCACTCCCGCAATGCTGAGGCCTCCTCCTCATCTCCTCTCCTTCCTCAACATTCAAAATCACTAGGGCTACATATATCACTATCTTTCTCCGACACACTCTCACATACACTCCACATATCACACATCACACTCGTTCAACTCTAATCTTAAATAAATTTCTTTTACTTAAATTTCTTTTGAGGTTGAAACCTCAAAAACTAAATCATCACATTGTGTTTTTTGACGTGACAACGTCTTATAAATTGGTTTGCCGGGTGACACTTCAAGAAACTGCGTTACGCTCCGCTCACGTTATGCGCTCACAATGAGAGCGAGTGAGAGGCACGCGTCCCTTCCACTCGGGCATGGTTAGCCCGCCTAAGAGCGAGAGAGACAGACATAAAAAGTGAAAGGCACGCGTCCCTTCCACTCGAGCACAGTTAGCCCGCCTAAGAGCGAGAGAGACAGAGCGATTAAAATTATTTTACCACTCAAAGTCGTTGTCACGTAAAACTTTCGCCCGTATACCGACTTTACAGGCAACCAATTTTTTTTCATTATATATTTTCTTAACTTTTTAACCTAATAAGCAAACGTCTTAGTTCCTAAACTTATATTTGTATGTCGGTGGACATCTGTTATTGGCCTGCTTCACTGTACTGTTTCGTATGTTATATTTATACTGTAATTTGCTGTTGATGTCCCAAATAAAAATAAATAAATATTTGGGTCTGGATTCCGCCAGTAAAATTACTGCTCAGTGACAAGAACGTGACACGGTTCACTTTATATAAAATAAACAAAAAAGCCGTTTATCTCCAATTATTTTAAACCGCAAACTTATCTCATTTGCTTTTGAAACGTTTTGCACTCGTCCTTCGGAGTAGGAAGGCAACATTGCAATATTCAACAGCCACCCCTCTGCTCTTTTGCCCTTCAGGTTCTTTACCCTTGATGAATCAATAGGTCTAAATAATTTATCTTGCTTGACTGATTTCAGCTTCAATTTAGGATGTAACTATTATGCCTCTGCCGCCATGTATGGAAAATTCAAATTAGATGTTGGCATCTGTTTGAGCCTAGGATACGCCTAGAGACGTAATACTATTAGTAGACTATTAAGTTAATAGTCTACTAATAGTATTATTAACAATTCTATGTCTGTATGGGCATTTCGCAACGCAGGTCAAACTCGCGCGTAAATAAAACAGACGTTACCTGCCTGCCTTGATCTGAGCTTCGTGGCCTGCGTCTCATTATAAAACATAAACATTTACATACAGGCACACACATTGCTTCTGGCCCCACACTAGGATAACCTGCGCTCCAGCATTTTCTAAAGTTGCTGATGTCTTTGGAGTAGTTTCATCGTCTATCTATACAATATTTAAAATATGAAGATTCATAATAATGAACTTACAGCAGGTACTCGTACTCCTATCAAATAACAAATATAAGTTACCAAAGAACAATAATTTAATGAATAACTCAAAATAATTGCTAAATCAATACATTCTATGTCATAGAAGACAACAATCAAGAAGCTAAACGCTCTGTTAAGTTCTGACTTGCTTATCATGCTGGATGACCACGTGGTGCACCAGCTGTTCAGACGTCATGCACGAGTAGCTGCAGACCCCGCAGACGAACCGCTTGTCGTAGTGAGACTGCAAGTGCTTGTTCAGCGCCGGTCGGTCGGCGAACATCCTCCGGCAGTGGGAACAACGCGCCTGCGCATCTCCCGTGGTGTGCTTGTAGAGCCGGTGCAAGCGCAGCGCCGCCACAGTGATGAAGTCTCTCTCGCACTCGACGCAGTTGGTCCCGGACGGCGGGTGCACTATCCCCGCGTGGACGACCAGCCCGCGCGGGGTGGAGAAGGCGCGCCGGCACAGCTTGCACCAGTTGGCTTTCCCCTCGGGGTGCTTGTAGTTCATGTGCGTGCGTAAAGAGAACTGCGAGTTGAATATCTTCCCGCAGTCGAGGCAGGGCGACTTGCGCTTGCTGCACGCGCGCCCGTGGCCGTTCAGCTCTTGCGGCGTGGGGAAGGCGCGGTAGCACACCTTGCAGCGGTGCTGGTAGCGGTGCTTGTACCGCACGTGCTTCTGCAGGCTCAACAGCGACGAGTAGATCTTCTCGCAGGACGCGCAGCGCACCTCGATGTTGTCCGTCGGGTGCTTGAACCGGCGGTGGCTCATGAGCGTCACCCGCGACTTGTACCGCTTGTGACACACCTCGCACGGCAGCCCGACGTCCTGCAGCTCGGACCTCACGTCCATGTCCGACGTCTCCACGACCACGACCACGCTGATGTCCGGCGGCAGTGTGTCGGGCCGGTCTTCTATAGACATTGTTTAGACTTGTTTAGTGAAGAAATATGAGCCGATTCTTTCGTCTCTTCGGATTATGTTGATTTGATGTTATTGATTAAATGACAACAATCCCAGTCCATCAGTCCATCCACAATCCAAAAAGTATATAAACTTACTAACACAATCCTATATTATTTTTTATTTTTTTATTGTACCACTTTTCAGGCTGAGGTACACTTTTATTTTGTGCCGGTGTTTTTTGAAAAACATGTTCTGCGGTTCAACGAAATAAGGATTGAACAATTTACTATTCCTATATAGTCTGTGTGAACAATCAATGTGTTTTGCATGGGGGGTTTCTAACATGTTATCGTTTTCGTCATAGAGTTTTCTCAACTTATCAATGCTACCTATCTTCTAAATACCTACCTACCATTATCATTTATCGTTCTACAAGATCTCTTTTAATAAATCCAAAAAATGGTAATGAAAAAGTCCTATAAATAATGCTAAAATGTGGTTGTAATGATGTGCTGTTTAGACTAAGTACTTACATTAAGAAGCGCCTACCTGTTTAGTACTACTACTTTCAAATAAATGTTTGTGGAACTTAATTAGAACCCTCACGTTTACTATACTTAGGGCGTTTGTGCGCTATAACTAATTTTACTGTCCGGATGTCCGATTTTTCACGGTCCGATATGGCAGGCCATAGATTTATTTTACTAGTTTGTGCACTATACGTAATTTTTCTGTCCGTCATTTTACTGGGGAAAAGTAAAATGTCGGACAGTAAAATTCCGGGCTGTTTTTTTCCGGTCCGAGATGACAGCAAAGAGAGCCAAACCTATACTGCACCGCAACCGGTCCGAGTAATAAATAAGTGCGCAAACCAATCAACCGTTTTTTTCATGACATATCAGACCTTAAAAAAAACGGGCTGCGCCGCACAGTAAAATTACTAGTAGTGCACAAACGCCCATACGGTTGTTTACATTAGATAAATTTTAGATTTGTATTTTACTAAATGAGTTCGGAACTTTGGAATAGAAAACTTCATATTTCAAACGAGGTTCTATCAAATAAATCCTCCGTGCTCCGTGCCTCCTGCCACCTGCCTCTTGGAGAAAAGAGTTTCATTAAACCGAGTCCTGCCGACCTTTATTAAAATCTTTTTTTACGGGCCGGAGCAAAGGTTGAAGGTTTCAATTCCAAGTGTATTTTGTTAATGTGGTGTCCTTGTGCGGGTGTTACGTGTTTATTTATTGGGTGCAGTGAGGTCCGTCGCGGCGCTCCGTTCCCCCCCTGGAAGGACCAACCGGAGGCTAACGCGCAATGAGAGCCGCTACCACTCGGGTGAGTCACTCATCTCAAGCCCTGATCCACAACTGCCAAGTACTGTCAAATCATGCTGGTGCTCTCTCAAACAAGCGCTGACTACACCAGTATGTTTCAGTTGTACTTTTGAGCTACAGTTTGTGCATTCGGTGACTATTGTGGTTTGAATATGAGTCTCTCCTTCCCAGAGCGTTTCGAGGTGACGTTACTAATGATAAGATTCGTTTGTATAGATGACGTCACCTGGTAATACTCTGCAGCCTGACAGCGATGGATGGTCAATTCGTCTATTCTATTCTTTGCACCTTGGGATATGACTTCATGCTACACTTGTTTTTTTGTGCTTGGGTAAAAATTGTTGTGTTGGTTGATTAAGACTTACCTAATTTTGTTACTAACACGACGTAGGAAAACCAAACATTTAAACTTTCGCTTTCCTTAAGAATTTGATCGAATTTATAGGATTGTGTGGTCTCCACCTATTGTTCTGAGGTCTCCGCACACAACATGCATGCACACAACCCTTTAGAGTAGGTATCGTTTTGTCAAAATGTGTGACAAGTTTGTTTATTGAATGTACGTACAGTACGGGGCCTATGTTTTGGCACGTCGGGACGGGACTCGACGAAGTGCCACGAGTATGATACTCGGCGTTTGACTTAGCGAGAGAGAGCGCGAGACGAGACCCGACGACGTTCTAAAACAAATGCCCCGTACTGTACTTACATGAAAATTACCTAACTGATTTGAATTTTGTGAGTCAGGTTGGTACATAAGTGTTTTGTAAATAAACTGGTGGTGGCTTGCATTCTTTCTGACGATCTTACATTTCTATTGTTCTGGTCGGACAGGAAATTCTATGCATTTTCTAGAGTCAACTAATAAAGAACTCTTTTTGACTGAAGTACACTTGAGGAATTCGTTGCATTGTATTATCCTCTTTTTGGGTGAAATAATCACAATAGAGGACCGATCACCAGCCTGTGTTCAGCGGGCGTCCCACCTCGTCATCATCATTATCCTCTTTACCCGATTTGTTCCAGAGGCAGAGGCATAATTCTACCAAATACAAAATATTTTTTTTCCAGCCTACTTTAAACAAAATATTTTTGTAACCGCAATACCATTGCCAATTTCTAGCGTTGGAAATCTTGCGATATGCTTATGTATGATAGGCGTGTGTCTCTTTAGAGAATTTCCCTCCAGTTTGTAATCCAATCCAATCCCGACGAATATCATGCGATCCCTGTACGGGACCGCGCGGTGCGACGGGCGATCGGTTAGCCAGAATGAACGACGTCGGACGCGAGACCCTCCGTCGATTCGTTTCGTCGAATTCAATAAAAGTCATTTCCTTAGCGTTCCGCATGAACGATATTAGCGAATTGCATGTTGTCTATGGGGGCAAGTTGGAAGCCCATTTTTGAGCCATGTTGAAATGAAAAAGACTTTCCAGTGGCATATACGATAACTATAGTCTATTCGTGATAACAATGCAGTAAAGTCATCCCTGTCCGGCGGCCTAGCCACGCCCCATAACCAATCAAATGGTTTCCAATTATCAAGCCAAGTTTACAGTGACCAGTTGAAGGCAAACTGCCGAACGCGAAACCAATTCTTTTCTTTTGTACATAAAGGGCTCGTCAATATCGGAATCGTATACTTTTTTACATGATAGTTAACAACAACATTTGACAAGCGACCAAAATTACAGTTGCCACGATTGATAAAACTATTTATTGTTATCAAAATTCAATTATACGCATTATTAAAGTCATGTATCTATTTTATCTATTATTTACCGTCCGTTAATTTACCAGTCGAATACATAAATTATGACGTACATTGGGTTACAATTATTCATACGTTTTGTGCCATTCAGCAGAATCGCCTCCCTGCCGTGTAGTCGTAACCCCAATAAAGCTAATTCCCCTCTAGCTATCAATTCACTATCCGATGAAAGACCCATCGAGTCTAATAGATAATCTGATGTTCGGTGATCACTGATCATGCTTGTCTTTCCCTCGCCAAACGTGTCGCACGCCACTGGACGCTTGACAACGCAGGTTATTGCGAATGGGGCTAAAACCTAACATGTGCAAATTGCCTCTGGTCACCCATCTAAAAAATCTTTCTTACAACAGACGGACTGACAGCGGAAGTTTACTTAAAGGGTCCAGTTTCTTACCTCTCGGCTACGGAACCCTAACAATGCGTGGTTGTTTTGCAGGCAGACGATGATCCAATAAGAGTACATACAGTAATTGCGCCTTTATTCAACATCTCAAGATCTCAAGTGTTTACAAAATCGTTAAACCAAGATTTAGTATACTTCGTTCTTCAGGAAATATTGAGTTATTGTTAAATGCACTCGGATTTATTCTCTAGAAACCTAGACAAGTGAAGTTTATAGAAATCTCTTCTCACGCCTTTTCATAACAGCGAGAGTGTTGTGGTATGCCGGGCACTTTGATACCGTGTGATAATTGACACCTAACAACTATAATTTCAAACCATTGCATCATACTTTTCTTCTTTATGGAGTGGCAGGAGCACAGTAATACCCTTCAGCCAGTTTACGATAGTATTCAAAATCATAGTCAAAGTTATGTTATACTGTAGATATTTACAAAATACCAGATGCATAACACACGTTCCGTACCCGAAGGGTGCCAAACGGGACCCTATTACTGAGACTTCACTGTCTATCTGTCTGTCTGTCTGTCACCAGGCTGTATCTCATGAACCGTGGTAGCTAGACAGTTGAAATTTTCACAGATGATGTATTTCTGTTGCCGCTATAACAACAAATACTAAAAAAACAAAATAAACTTAATATAAAGGGGGGCTCCCATACAACTAACGCGGTTTATGCGGTTTTTTATAGATAATGGTACGGAACCCTTCGTGCGCGAGTCCGACTCGCACTTGGCCGGTTTTTTTGTCTCTTCCTATTATCTCTTCTGTGTCTCTTCTCTACATTCGACTACTGTGGTAGAAGAGGGAGAAGGTCGAAGAAAAACTCATAAAGAGATACCTAGTTATTGCTTGTGTTGCTTTATTTTATTATCTTCAGAAATATGTGATTGTTATCAAGGTCGCATTTTTAGTGATCTACCCAAAAAACGAGTTAATTCGACCAGTTCTATTGCCCTATTGACAAAAAGTCGAAGTGTTGAAACTGTAACAGGCAAATCACCCGTAAAATATCCCTTTGTATGCAGATCGGTTAACTTTCTCGAAGGGTTGAAACCGGTCATACTTGTTAAGTGTATTAATTATTTAAAACTCCAATTCCGGTGACATAACTAAATGATAACGTAACTTTAGTGATAGAATGCATTGAGGTATAACGTCTGACTGGCACGGCGATGATGATTATAGAAAATTAGGTACAGACCGAAACCCAATTTGCTGGGTCGGCCTGCATACATATCAGTGTGTAGGACGGCTCGGAAAAATGGGTTTCAGACAGGTAGGGATGTATTCTGTGCCCCTGTATTCGTAACAAATCAAATATACCTGATTAATACTAAAATTATAATATGAACGTCAAAGTCAAAGGTTGTACTGGCAATTATTTACCTTGTTGCTACGAGATTAGTAGGTCAAGTTTAGATAATGTACTCGTAATATTTTTCTTGTATCATCTTTCAATAGATATCTTTTTCATGTTTTTATATTACATACATCGTTCAACATGCATTCGCGACACGCCATATGTTCAGCATTTGCAATGCCCAACTAATTATTACTATTTCCAGAACCGTTGGATGCACATGTGGTGCAAGTTGTAATGTCTGTTATCATTGTCTGTTAACGTTTGTGGTGCCTATGCGTAGTGGTTTTTTCTCAGAATAAATACTTTGGAGAGTTATTCCTGCAAAATGATTAAAATATGAATACATATTTCCTATTCATAATTATCTATACTTATGTATAAAATGTCCTTAAATGTAAATAATAATATATTTTATGTAAATATTACAAACTGATGTTAATTCCTATTATTCCAAATTCCGTATCATTTCCGTATTTTTCCTTATCTTATACGTTTCCCTAACTTTAAATGCAAAACAAAAAATCTTAAAAAAAAAAACTTGACGCTGGCAAAAGTACCAGACGTACATTGCCATTAAGGAAAAAAAAAAATGATTATGCAGAAAGGTGCATACTATGTGCCATGTGTGTTCCAAAACTAACATTCCTATTCCACACTAATCTTTAGCCCTTTGATACAAATTCGATCACTTTGAGATGATGATACGTTGAAAATGCTTTAAGGTATGTTCACCACAGAAAAGCAACTGTCAAATCATCTGAAAAGATGCAGCACTTAGAGAACCCAACAAAACAGGTGGGCACTTTTCGCGAAGAGCTCGTTCAATCCATTATTAGAATAGCTGCTGCGTTCGCGACGAAACTGGGTCGAAAACAATAACACAACGTGACTTATGGGTAAGAGGAGTCTACTGGCTTGCCGTGTTGCGGGGCACGATTCTGCTGGCAAATTTGCAGCTCAGTGACAGTGACGGGACGAAGACTGCGTAGTCCACTTTAAATGGGAATTTAATTGACTTGCTTAAGACGATTGCCCAGCGGAATGCCATCTTTAAAAAGATATTCTAGCAGTTTGAGATACTTTCTGAATCCAAAAAAAAATGTATTATAAAACCGTCCCTTGGCTAAAAATTTATTGTTCGAAACATCATAATTCCATTGGAAACTATTTGAAAAAATAAAATAATACTAATTGGTCATTAAATAAAAGCTTAATTGAGAATGTTTTTTTTTTACTTTTAATTTATTCGCACTTTTCTGTCGCAGCGACGACGTACGTAAGGGCCGCGTTACAGTTTACGCCATTACATACATACTTTATTTTACTTATAATATTTCTTTTATAATTTTTGACAATTTCGACCATGACAAATACAGTTTCTAATTTTTACGATTCCTAGCGCCGGTGATTACGAAACATCAGTTGAATTGTTCTACTCAAAGTAGAGTGCCGTTGTCACGACACCGACATTTATTCGCCACTTCGTTAGCAGAATACATGTCATAGTCGTTATGTTCTGTTGTGAATTTGTCTGTGTACAACTGTAAAACCATGTACAACGTTTGGCGCACATGTCATCAGCACATTCACTAAGGGCGTGGACAGACGATGACGCGCCGCTCCGCGCCCGCTAAGCCTCGCTCTCACCGCCTTGCACCGATTTGTGTCTTAATGCTCGTTGATAAGTCTCTTAATACATCGGATGGAGCGGGCGCGGCGCGGCGTCGGAGCGGGTGCGGCGAGGCGTCGGAGCGGGAGCGGGTGCGGGGTGGGTGCGATGAAAACCATCCGATGTAATAAGATACTTATTAATGAGCAATAAGACACAAATCGGTGCAAGGCGGTGAGAGCGCGGCTTAGCGGGCGCGGAGCGGCGTCGGAGCGGGCGCGTCATCGTCTGTCCTCGCCGTAATAGTCAACCGTCTGCAATCACGATATAGTTCCACTAACTAACTTCTATTCAATCAAGAACTTGATGGGGAAATGTCGAGAGACGTTATGCAAATTATCTTGGACTTCTTGCTACTTGATGGTGTTATGGTTTTATTATTATGTGTGCATGAATTTTATACTAGCAGGTCCTGTAGGCACATACAATTAATAATTTCTAAAGTAGTTAAGACTTTATTATATTTTCTATTTAACATGTTTTGTTGCAAGTAGAATTAGTGATGTGTGGTATCTTGCCCGAATGAGGTGCACTGACGGCTTTTGCATGCATTACTGCAATAATAAAACAGTTAACTGAGGTATTGGATTGTTTGTGTTATTTACTGAATCTGTATTCTATTTTACGAGGTAGAAAATATTTGTAAATGACTCGCCACATGATTTAATATACAATCTCGTATCTTGTCAATATTACTGGCGACTCATTTTCATCAGCTTATACTTATTACCTGCTCACCAAAGGAGTGAATCAGAAATAAGTATTTTATCAATGAATATCAAGAAAAACTACCAAAAACAATAGACTGTCCAAGCGATTTTCGGTAGTAGAGAGAGAGTAGAGGAGGGGTAGGTAGAGTAGAGACTAAAAAGCCTTATATTTTTAGATCGTGCCACGTAAAAGGATACTGAGAAACAGAAATGGCATGTGTGTAATGTGTATCATAATCCTTTCGATGCGACTGTAGCCATCGGAGACACAGCCCATCCCCGTCGCTCAGTGTCGTGAACTGTACTCTCCTCCGTGTGAATGACCACTAACACTGATCCCTGTCTCCGCAGAAGTGAGGCAGGAGGCGGTCCAGCAGGCGTTGGCTGAGATGCAGAACAGACCCAAACCCTCGCTGCCGATGCCTTCCAAGCGAACCTCCATGATGGCCAAGAGCCCGGACAGGGACCGGCATGATCTTTGTGAGTATTCACCACCTGTCTGTCCCACGATACCATATTAGAAATGCAGCCTATTAATGTTTCCACTGAGGGGAACGGGCCTTTACTCGGATACGAGCAGGATTGAACACACCACGTTAGCTGAGTGCGGGTAAATGTAGGGGTGTCGGGCAAGTAGCCAAGACTGTAAGACACCAAGCTGGCCTATTAGGGCCTCCCTCTGATACAGCTTTACGACTACTGCCACCGAGTAGCGATAGTAGCCGGGACCATCCGAAACACGAAAGCTCCCGAAACAAATGCCACAAACGGACACCCCTCCAATACCCGTCTCGACCAGACGTTTTTGCTACCCGTACGATCGTTTCCGATGTGCGGATACCGCTCGACCATATTATGAAACTACTAAGTATTCAAATATTCGCTGTTGTATTTATGAACAATAAGAGTGGTAGTAGTTGTAAAGTCGTAACGTGTCAGAGGCCCTATTCGGGCAGGTAATCAGATAAGGCGGGGTGGCCACCAGCCCGCCCATCGTGGTGACCACACCACTGAGCCAGCGTGGTGGAGTATGGCTCGTAGGTTGGTAGAGGGCCGTGTCTCTCGGGGGAACATTCATGGCGAACATTTATTTTATATAAGAGCATGAGCCAAGCTGCTTTAGTCAGTTAGTTAGCTGAATAATTAAGTATCTTGTACCCCAAGGTACACTAATCCATATTTCAGTTCCTATGATATTCCATTGAGACTCTCTCATTCTCTAACAGCATTTGGTCCTATTGGCGTCTCAGAGTGGCTTTCCGACTTTCCGGACGGTTACACTAGCATTTTATTTTCGAGCCGCGTTGCAATCCCCGGGATTCATCCGCAAACTGTGTTGTGTTTACAGAGGATTTATTTTAAAACTCGACAAACGCTGATTGCCGCGTATGTCGGCTATCCGATATTTTTAGCGGCACTTGCTATTCACTATTTATCCGGCGGAAAACAAATTGTATTTTGAAACAGTTTGGTGGGACGCTGGATGGGTTGGCTGGCATGGCACAAATCCACGAATGGTTTAAACGATATAGTCGTGGTTACTGTACGGTATATTTATATTTTTCGTAAATAAGACGTAAAAACTTGAGGGCGGGCCCGAGGCAATCAGATCTTCGAATTTCATCCTTAACTTATTTTTAGAGGAAATAAAAAAATAAAAGTTTAAAGCCAAGCTAAGCAAGTCTAGTGTCATTTTTATAATGATTAGATAAATAACAGGAACACTAATTCAGATGCGGTGCGAAATTGTAAAGTAAAACATTGTGACAGACAGATTTTCTAGCAACTTCAGGAGACTTTTCTATCGAGCAAAATTAATATAATTACGTTTATGTGACAGCAAAGTCACGCTGACACTCGTGATAAACAAGCTAGTGAAAAAACGTACAACAATAATACTCATCATTCCGAGCGATTTGTGTTTTGCTAAAGGCTGTTGTTTGCCTAGGGCGCCGTCTTAAGCTAACTGAAATATTAACCGAGCGACTATTTTAGTACCTACCTAACT
>CAUOQF010000100.1:0-16843 GCA_963457715.1 Argyresthia albistria
ATAATTTAATTGTTTAGTGCAAGACACGTAGTCAGTTTTGAGATATGACGTGATGCGTAACACTCGTGTGTTGGTGATCCGACAGGCGCGATCCCGTCCGGCGTGCCGGCGGTGCAGCCGCCTCCCTTCAGCTACGTGCGCGCGGACAACTCGACGGCGGACTTCTTCGGCATGGTGCAGGAGCTGGGCTCCGGCATCCTGGTGATTCCTCTGATCGTGCTGCTAGAAGACATCGCCATCTGCAAGGCGTTCAGCGACGGCAAGACCATAGACGCGACGCAGGAGATGATCGCCCTCGGCGCCGCCAGCATCGGCAACTCGTTCATGCAGGCCTTCCCCGGCGGCGGCTCGCTGGCGCGCTCCGTCGTCTCCAACGGCTCCGGCGTGCGGACTACCTTCAGCGGACTCTACACCGGTCAGTGCTTTAACTACCATCTCAAGCCGTGTAGCAACTCAACTTCATTTATCGATAACTAATGTATTCTTCGCGATACTATGTATTCTGACAATTAAGTATGTTTTGACAACACTACGCCACAAATTCACGTACGTGCATATTTTTTCAAAGAAAACATTAGTTCCACTCGGTACGTTGTTTCATCAACATACATGTTGTTCAATTCAATCACACACCGATATGAACTAAGTAGAAATGTTCTTGCATGTTTATACTTTGTAACGTCACAGTTTGTGGTTTACTTGTTATAGGTATGTATTACATACTTACAATATTCTGTGATATTACAATTAATTTTCTTTTGTGATATTGCCATCTATTACTTATTAGGTGTGGTATCTGTCTAATAGTTATTGGGGTGTTGAGCGATCGTTGCATTACACTTGTTGCATTGACCGTTTTTTATTAGGGTTCCGTTATTAGGGTTCCGTCGTTAGAGAAACAAGGAACCCTTATAGTTTACTTTACTTTATACTTTATTGCATAGAAAAACATATTTATTACAGACACTTAATATGGGAAAAAAACATGTACAAAGGCGAGCTTATCTCTAAAAAGAGATCTCTTCCAGCAAACCTAGGATGGAGAGGATAATTTATTAAAAGGTAGACTACGGTGCACAACGATAAATATTATATTAATAGACTACTTACTAATAAGTACATAAATACATATAACAGTTTCGTCAAGTCTGTCTGTCTGTCTGTCCGTCCGTATGTCACAGCAACTTTATTTCCAAAACTATTAGGACTACATAGTTGAAATTTGGTTTGTAGATGTATTCTGTAAACCCCTTTAAGATTTTTAAAACAAAAATTTAAAAAAAGAAATATTAAGGGGGAAATTATTAATTGTTTTCTTTGTTTTGAGATAAATCTATGTAATGCTTGTGTGTGACTGAATGCAGCTGCAATCTTGCAACACCCAATAGGGTAAAATTACGTTGATATTTTTTATTATAACACCTTTATGACATGAAATTTTTTGCTTAATTACTTGAATACTTGAAATCTATATGTGTCTATCTATAGATAGTTGTGTGTCCCCCCGCCCCCCTCTAACTTTTAAAGTAAGGGAGTGAAAAATCTAAAAAAAATGCTGTGTATCTCAATACAAACTTTCAATTAAAATTGTTTTGAAAAAAATATACTAAGCAGTTTTAAGATTTAAAACATTCAGTAAAAACCGCAAAGATAACTTGGTCATTCATAAAAACACTATGAAAAACAAAGTTACAACACAAACATCCAGTCCTATAATTACTTGCTACTACGGAACCCTTCATGAGTGAGTCCGACTTGCACTTGGCCACTTTTTTTCGATGTTGTGTTGAGAGTAGTTGTGACATACCGAGTCGCGAGTAAGAAGGGATCTATTGGCGCGATTCATAACTCGCCCTCCCGTGACACGTATCACTGAAATTAAACGGCCATTGTAAAGTAAACAGAGTTTTGTTTGTTTTCGGTTGGCTGACTGACGTGTTGTGTGGTCGTGTGTTGGTTACAGGTGTGATGGTGATCCTGGCGCTGCAATTTTTCACGTACTACTTCGCATTCATCCCGAAGGCGGCGCTCGCGGCCATCATCATCTCCGCCATCCTCTTCATGGTGGAGTATGACGTCGTTAAGCCGATGTGGCGCGCCAAGAGTGAGTGCCGACTGCCGACCCCTCCCACCGCCCCCCTCATTCGCATAGTAGTTCATAATGTGGCGCGCCAAGAGTGAGTGCCGACCCCTCCCACCGCCCCCCTCATTCGCATAGTAGTTCATAATGTGGCGCGCCAAGAGTGAGTGCCGACTGCCGACCCCTCCCACCGCCCCCCTCATTCGCATAGTAGTTCATAATGTGGCGCGCCAAGAGTGAGTGCCGACCCCTCCCACCGCCCCCCTCATTCGCATAGTAGTTCATAATGTGGCGCGCCAAGAGTGAGTGCCGACTGCCGACCCCTCCCACCGCCCCCCTCATTCGCATAGTAGTTCATAATGTGGCGCGCCAAGAGTGAGTGCCGACCCCTCCCACCGCCCCACTCATTCGCATAGTAGTTCATAATGTGGCGCGCCAAGAGTGAGTGCCGACCCCTCCCACCGCCCCACTCATTCGCATAGTAGTTCATAATGTGGCGCGCCAAGAGTGAGTGCCGACCCCTCCCACCGCCCCCCTCATTCGCATAGTAGTTCATAATGTGGCGCGCCAAGAGTGACTGCCGACCCCTCCCACCGCCCCACTCTTTCGCATAGTAGTTCATAATGTGGCGCGCCAAGAGTGAGTGCTGATCCCTCCCACCGCCCCCCTCATTCGCATAGTAGTTCATAATGTGGCACGCCAAGAGTGAGTGCCGACCCCTCCCACCGCCCCCCTCATTCGCATAGTAGTTCATAATGTGGCGCGCCAAGAGTGAGTGCCGACCCCTCCCACCGCCTCCCTCATTCGCATAGTAGTTCATCATTTCATTTCATTTTCATTTATACTTTATTGCACAAAACATAAAAAACACGTAACATTTACAAAAATCTGGGGTGCAAAGTTTCTATGAAAAACTGAATTTTTATGTAACCCTCTCAACGCGAGTTCACCACGCACATGGCAGCTTATTTTTTAAGGTTTTAATTTTGTGAATTATCTTTGAAGAAGTGTGATATTCTCCGTGCCACAATGTTCAAGTGTTTATTCTGTGTGCGTTGCAGAGCTGGACCTGGTGCCGGGCGTGGGCACGTTCGTGCTGTGCCTGACGCTGCAGCTGGAGCTGGGCATCCTCGCCGGCGTGGTCGTCAACATCATCTTCATCCTCTACCACGCGGCGAGACCCAAGTTCTCCGTTGAGATGCTCAAGGTAATTTACCGGTTTACCTCTCTCCGCTACGGAGTCAGTCAATGGCAGCCAGCGCTGTAACCGCCTTTTACATCATTCACGCTCAGTAATTAGGATTTACTGCTGTGAAAAGAGGCATTTGGCATTTGCAACAAACTGCAATATTTATAGGAAACTTTCCATCTTCAAATCACTAGCAGACCGCAGACTATGGTTGAAAGTTACCCTATAATATAAGTTACTCCTATTGCTTGATAGTGGGTACATCATGGTTTTATTACGTACCCCTATAATTGATAGTGGGTGCGTAATAATGGTTCATCATTCTGAACCATTTTCACTATGAAACCGATCAGAAGAACTTTATTTGACTTCTCCAAACAAATCAGCTGATCGCCCGGCACAAGATGTATGGAGAAGTGAAATAAATTAAGAGTAAAAAACAATTTTAAATAAAGCTTTTATTTAATGCCCTAAAAAGAAGAAAGTAAAATTTTAATTCAATCAAATGCGTAATTTTATTACATTACACAATTTATACGATAACAAAACTTTTTAGGGAATCAAATAAAAGCTTTATTTAAAAATGTTTTTTTTTCTTTAATTTATTTTTTACTTTTAAGTCTATTACATGACAGGACCAAACATCTAATCTAGAATTAAAGTGCTTGTCAAGACGAATAAAATGAGCCCAAACACGATAGGATTGCGCCGTTTGGTAACAGAGTTCCCATGGTCACCTTCCGTCTCCAGCATCAGATCAGCTCCATGTCATAAAAAATATTCTGGGATCAAATTATTAGTATCAAGACAAATCAAATGAGCCCAAACACGAAAGGATTGCGTCGTTTGGAAACAGAGTTCCCATGGCCACCTTCTGGCTCCAGCATCAGATAGCACCATGTCATAAAACATATTTTAGGTCCAAAGTATTTATCAAGACGAATTGAACGAGCCCAAACATGATGGTGTTGCGATGTTTTATGACAGAGTTCCCATGGCTAGCTTCCGTCTCCATCATCAGATCAGCTCCAAGTCAAAAAAATATTGCATCGTCATTCAACTTACATATACGTATGCAAAATTTCAGTTCAGTTCAGTTCAGTTCAAAATTTTTATTGACCATAAAATCATACATATTACTTAGTCAACGTCAATATAATATTAATATTTTTGTATACTACCGCCCGTTCGGAAGTTGTGGGCTTAGGGATGGAGCAAAGAAGGGCAAGAAACCTCCCCCGTACCTCTTTTAAAATATCAGAGCCTTAAAAATACAATGTTATGTATTTCTACTTAAGTCTAAGGAAATACACCGAGGAGAGACGTACTGACTCAGTCCATCGCCCCTCTTTGGATTTCTGTGCGCTGAGATGGTAAAGACCATGCAGTTTTGTCATCTAAATATTCTTTTACACTGTAATATGACTTCTTCAATAGGCCGTTTTTGACATAGTTTTTGAACCTCCTTTCTGGTAGGTCCGTTGCTTCATTAGGTATTTTATTATAAAAACTAACACATACTCCCATAAAAGAGTGAGCAACCTTACTGAGTCTGAACGCGGGCATAGCAATCTTATTTCTATTTCTAGTGCTAATACTATGATTATGACCTAAAGTCTTAAATAAACCTATGTTTTTTCTGGTATACATGATATTTTCATAAATGTATTGACAGGTACATAACAGTAAGTATATTGATATTTTTGAATTTGTCCCTTAGTGATTGCCTAGCATCTAGTTGATAGATAGCCCGAATGGCCCTTTTTTGTAAGACAAATATTGTGTTTATATCTGCCGCTCTCCCACAAAGCAGTATTCCGTAAGACATAATACTATGGAAATAACTAAAGTAAACCAATCTGGCAGTTCCTACATCTGTGATGTGTCTGATTTGCCTGACCGCATAAGCAGCTGAGCTAAGTCTTCGTGAGAGACTAGTTACATGAGGACCCCATTGAAGTTTCGAGTCTATAGTGATTCCAAGGAAAATTGTTTCTTCAACGAGGTCTAGTCTTTCCGTTCCTATGCTTACACTCGTGTCCACCTGCCGCACATTCTGTAAACAGAATTTGATACATTTTGTCTTCTTCGAGTTTAATAAAAGGTTGTTTACATTAAACCAACTTAACACATGAGAGAGCGTACTATTTGCATCGTCTAGAATTTCTTGTTGTCTTTTCACCTTAAAGATAATGGATGTGTCATCAGCAAATAGTACAATCTGAGTCATTTTCTCCACCATATACGGCAGGTCATTCACGTAAACTAAGAAAAGGAACGGACCCAGAATAGAGCCTTGGGGGAAACCAATATTCATATGCGTTCCGGTAGACTTATTTCTATTTATATCTACTTTTAGTACTCTGTCTCCAAGATATGATTCCATTAATTTTAAAGCATTGTCTTTAATACCATAGTGTTGCAGTTTGAGCAGAAGGGTTTGATGATCCACACAGTCAAAGGCCTTGGAAAGATCACAGAATACACCAACAGCATCCTGTGATCCCTCCCACGCACTATAGATGTGTTGTACTAGTGCTACTCCGGCGTCAGTTGTTGATCTGCCTTTAGTGAAACCAAATTGTTTTTTGTGGAGTAGCCCTGATGCGTTAAAGTGAGATTGTAGTTGATTCAGTATCACCTTTTCAAACACTTTGCTCAACACTGGCAAAACAGATACAGGTCTGAAGTTCGCAAGGTCTTCCTTGCTACCGAATTTGAAAAGTGGTTAATCTGCTCATTTTCATGAGGTCAGGAAAAACACCTTCTGCTATACAACTATTGAACATGATTGCCATGTACGGAGCAATCACATCAATTACCGATTTAACTACTTTAACCGACATGCCCCATAGATCTTCAGTCTTTTTAACGTTTAGAAGTTTGAATGTTTTAAATATAGTTAGTTCAATCGGATAACAGGAAGTGGGTCAAGTTCAAGCCAACAGATTTGACGCGAACATACATACTGACATACATATACATACAGTTAAGTTAAATAAAAGCTTTTAAAGTTGCTCTAATCAAATCGGTTTCACAGTGAAAGTAGTTCAGAATGATGTCCCTAAAAAATCCCTAAAATATGACTGCACCTTTCAGTTACAACCTGTATAAATGTTTTATTTACCTCGCATGAATGATGTAAAGTAGAATGCTTATCTCGGGTTGCAAGTATTTCACCATCGAACTATATTCGCCCCGCTCACGAACGATCTCGGGTACACTCGGTCCGTTTCAAATTGGATCTTGTACCGAAATAGCTCACATTCGCCCCTGGTGTAACAATCGACTATTACTTCACTACTAGAGGGAGGCTGGCAGTCAGCCCTGTGACCGCCTTTTCCTATTTAGGCGACTACTCGCGCTGTCCTATGTTGTTGTTTCGTTCGCAATAGGTCTCAGTAGCGCTTGACAGCTATAGCTAGCAGAGAGCTCACGTGATCATTGGTCGGTTGTGTCGTTGCAGACGGAGCACGGCGTCCAGTATCTGATGGTGACGCCGGACCGCTGCCTCATGTTCCCCTCCGTGGAGTACGTGCGCAGGCTCGTCACCAAGACCGCGGGCGGCGCGGGCAGCGCAGGCGGCGCGGGCGGAGGCGGCGAGGGGGGCACGGTGCCGGTCGTGCTAGAGTGCACGCACATCTACAGCGCCGACTACACGGCCGCCAAGAGCATCGAGCGGCTCACGGCCGACTTCCACGAGCGCCGGCAGCCGCTCTACTTCTACAACGTGAAGCCCTCCGTGTGCTCCATCTTTGAGGCGGTCGCCAAGCCGGAGCACTTCGTGGTGTTCTACGAGGACGAGGAGCTGGACCGGCTGCTGGCGGAGGACGAGCGGGTGAGCGCCGCCGCCGGGGCGCACGCGGCGCCGCACGCGGTGACAGATAAGCCGCCGCCCGTCTGAGTCGAGCGAACTGTCACTTGTAAATATACCATAGTAGATACAAATTCACGAATTTATGGACGCGGAGACGAACATTCGTTGTGAAGTGTCGCCGCGTCGCAGCGCTCCCGGCGGCGCGGCGCGGTCACACGGAGGCTGTGACGGAGACGAGCTCGTATCAGTATTAGCACTCGTGTCTCCGCAGATAACTATTTTTGTAACATGTTTCGTGCCGGCGCGGCGTTGTGATCTTAGCCAATTAGCGTATCGTGACGTCTCGCTCCGGTCCGGCCCGGCCGAGCCAGGAGAGAGCGCGACACGTTCGGAAGCAGATTATTTTATATCACTTATTGCGTCGTTTTAGTGTTGATAGTCTATTTATTGTTAAGACGGTGATATCTAGCTGATTACGGAAGTACAATCTAAATGTATTTTGTATGATATATAGTAAATAGTTTCAAGTGTGTAGTTAATGTGAGGAAAGTGAGACTAAGCGAGCGGCCTAGACTAGACGTAGAGGGCAGGGGCGCCAGCAGGGGTGCCGGAAGGGGCGCTGGGAGGAGCGCCGGAAGGGGGCCGGAAGGGGCGCTGGGAGGAGCGCCGGAAGGGGCGCTGGGAGGAGCGCCGGAAGGGGCGCTGGGAGTAGCGTCGGCGGCGCGGGCGGCCAAGCTGCTCGTCGCATGGTGACACACGAGTGTGTAGTTAGGTTAAATAAAACCAGAAATTTGTTCCTAAGAAATTCTAAGGGATACATAGTATTCTAAGGGATACATAGTATTCTAAGGGATACATAGTATTCTAAGGGATACATAGTATTCTAATGGAGACATAGTATTCTAAGGGATACATAGTATTCTAAGGGATACATAGTATTCTAAGGGATACATAGTATTCTAAGGGATACATAGTATTCCTTCCTTATAGATATGCACTCGTCACGAAATGATCGAAAATTAATTACATTTTTCAAAATATTTTTCTCGAATTTACAGGTCTACTAACTATTTGAGAACAAAAGTGATCTATTGGGGCATGGAAAACGCACTTTTTATGATATCGACAAAACGCACTTATTATGATATCGACAAAACGCACTTATTATGATATCGACAAAACCATACACTGATCTTTGTTTAATTACGCATTATTTACAGTAAACATTAACCGCTACATTACAAAGTACTATTTTATCAGCTGAAACTACTAAAGAGAAAATAATAAACAACCCTACACGTACAATATACAGAGTTACTTTTGGATCCCTAGCCAAAAGTTACTATTATTTTAGGGACATCATTCTGAGCAACTTTCACTAAGAAACCGTTGATCAGAGCAACTTTATTTTTCACTTTCCAGTAATTTTGGCCTAAGTGGGTCAGCTGATTTGTATGGAGAAGTGAAAGTAAAGAAGAAGATAAAGTTGCTCTGATCAACGGTTTATTAGTGAAAGTTGCTCAGAATGATGTCTCTAAAATGAACATTGAATGAACCTACTTAAGAATATATTTGCATGCTCTTAGTTACTAAACGGAATCCCGTAGTATGCACCATGTAGCGGTTATTGACTGATGATGATCATCATAGACTGGCCAGTCGAATGAATAAACATAAACATGTCGGCATTACAATATTCTATTGCAAATGATGTCGCATCTAGTTATACATTCATACTACAAACTAAATTAGCATTCTGACGATTCTATTCGATATAAATTCGACCAGCCAGTCAGCATTTACTTAATGAACCACATTTCATTGATGAATTATTTATAAAATGTGACGTAATGAATGTATTTTAATTGTTAATCAGTGAATGATCATGAAGCTTTGTAATTAAGTGTGCTTATGTGTATCTTTTTCATAAAAATATTTATTTTAGTTTTTATATAAATACCTAGGTTTAATTAATTAAGTCGTTGCGCAAGATTGTTCCATTAGATTTAAATGGTGAACACGAATATTTTTTGTAATTTTGAAATTAAGATGAGAAAGATATTTATTTAAAATATACACAAATATTTCAAATAATTACATACCTTCTTCACATATTTAGTGATTATACCTCATGTTTCCTGTTCTAGATACAGAGTCTATTGGTATAAGTACAAAATAAATAACGCAGAGTTTACTAAATGTTTCGACCTTACAGCCTGTTCAGCCATTGTAGTTGATAAATAAATAAATAACGCAGAGTTTACTAAATGTTTCGACCTTACAGCCTGTTCAGCCATTGTAGTTGATAAATAAATAAATAACGCAGAGTTTACTAAATGTTTCGACCTTACAGCCTGTTCAGCCATTGTAGTTGATAAATAAATAAATCAAATTATAATATTGCGCAGCGGGTCGATCCGATCACGATCCCCGATGCCTCGAGGCCTCGAGGGTGGCTCGAGGGCTCGAGGGTGGCTCGATGGTGGCTCGAGGGTGGCTCGATGGCTCGAGGGTGGCTCGAGGGCTCGAGGGTGGCTCGATGGTGGCTCGAGGGTGGCTCGATGGTGGCTCGAGGGTGGCTCGAGGGCTCGAGGGTGGCTCGAGGGCTCGAGGGTGGCTCGATGGTGGCTCAAGGGTGGCTCGAGGGCTCGAGGGTGGCTCGAGGATGGCTCGAGGGCTCGAGGGCTCGAGGGTTGTGCGTGCGGCTAATGGTGGCGATTGATGACACTGAGTGAGATATGTGAAATTCTATTCGAACCTAGATAATAAACTCTCTGAGAGTATAACTATGTTGGTTTCATTTTAATTGTAGTCCTGTAAATATTCTGCAATGTCTGAAATGTTCTACTGTTGGAAGCGCCCAGCGCAACCTTAGCGCAACGCAACAACGCTACGTACCTACTGTTCTACTGTTGGAAGCGCCCAGCGCAACTTTAGCGCAACGCAACAACGCTACGTACCTACTGTTCTACTGTTGGAAGCGCCCAGCGCAACCTTAGCGCAACGCAACAACGTTCTACTGTTGGAAGCGCCCAGCGCAACCTTAGCGCAACGCAACAACGTTCTACTGTTGGAAGCGCCCAGCGCAACCTTAGCGCAACGCAACAACGCTACGTACCTACTGTTCGAGTAATACAACGTATTTTTATTAATATTAATACGCTTTTATTAGGTCGTGTTGTAACTAAATAACACGGAGCGGCAAATCTTGGAACGGAAATTTCGCCCTTTCGTAGTTCCGATGACAATACAATAATATGGTACCATGCATCGAGTTGGTCTGATGATGGAGCTCTAAGGTCGGAGGTGGAACCTAAAAAGCGAAGGTCGTGCAATTAACGAATCGTAGCGCGCTTGGAAGATTCTTCGGTAGACGGACCGGCTCGGGTGGAGTTTTTGTATGGGAACTTCAATAGGACAAAACACAACGCATACGTAATTCATACTAATTCTTTTTGATAAATAATGTACTGTTGATACACAACATTATGAGATATATTTGGTTTCTGTCGGGCTTGGGCTTTTTTGAGCATTCGCCTTTATGCGGAGAGGCTTACATTACAGCCTCATTATCTCTCTCACTATAATAACAATAATTTTAGATAGCCTGTGTTAAGTATGAAGGGAAGTTTGTTTTATCGTTGTAATGTTACTAATAAGTACATTAACACACTTTAAAAACTACAGCAGTAAGAGCGAATATAATTTTCACTACCATTAGCAGTTTAGCAGCTAACAAAATAGCATTTTATTTTAGCAGCTTTAATAAATTAATTAGAATAGCAACTTTATAAATTATTTAAAAGTTTATGCCCACCCCGGTTAATGTCTTCACATCATCGACGCTTGCCCGCTTTTTGTCCGTAAAGCAATCGTCGCGTCGTGCAATTCAACGTATCATCGCCTTTGGTTGACCGGCGCCGGCTCGGGCGGAGTATTTGTATGAAAACTTCAATAGACCGACCGTCAAACGGTTTTAGTCGAATTGATTTGCGGATGAAGTAAGTAATGGCTGTATTTTTCAAAGTCATGTGTGGATTTAAGAAGGCAAGAGAGACGGGGAAACGACGTCGAGCAGAGACCAGCGGTGTCTGATGTGAATCAGCGCTGGGCGAAGCGTAGTAACTCTGTCATATCTGCCTTCGGTAACGACACACTATGACTTATGTAAAACACAGTCAATGAACGGCGGCGGCGTACACGGTGATATTGAAATTTCATCAATGTCCGCCGCTGGACTCTTGAAATGTAAAATTCGAGATCGGTGTCGTGCCTGGAGCGTTATATTATACATGCAAACGATGGACAGAGGTGACGTCCTAATGTAACATTTATTTTGATGAATCCTGGACAACCCTTGAAATGGAATCAGGGTTCGATTCCAGAGAGGGAGCCTGAAAAACAGGCTACCACATCCAAGGAAGAGGCCGCAAAGTACGGTCACCTGCGTCTAAAAGTGTACGGGCGGTCATATTATAAAGTGAATCCCGCATATACTGCTTGTATACTTTTAGGCGCAGGCGACCGTACATTTCCCGCACGGAAAAGAGGTAGTGACGAAATTATAACGATACGGGAATAAGTCTTTACTAATGTGCTCATTACTTTGACAACCTTCTTTGAGCAAAATCGACGTTGCCGCGGTCTTGGAGGAGCCAGGCAAGGTGTCCGGCAATTACCTCTTTCAGTCGTGCTGTAGTGACCGGCAATTACCTACCTGTCAAAATCAATGATTGTCAAGCTTTTTTTCAAAAATGGTAACAAATAACCGGCCAAGTGCGAGTCGGACTCGCGCACGAAGGGTTCCGTACTATCTGTATATATAAAATCGTAAAATGACTGACTACGATCAACGCAGGGCCCAAACCGCCGGAGCTAGATACTTGAAATTTTGTACATTAATACCTTGCATAGTGTAAGCATCCACTAAGGAGGTATTTTTGGAAATTCCACCCCTAAGGGGCTAAAATAGGTGATGATAGTTTATATGAAAGTCCGTCAGTTTTGAAGTTAGGATCTTCCAATTTTGTATTTAGGCTGACGATAGATATTTAATGGACATATGTCTCAGCTTTTTTGAAAATTCAACCCTCAAAAGGGTGAAAATGGGGATGAAGTTGTGTGTACAAATTCTTTCATTTTTAACGCAGGGCCTTCTGGATCAGATAAAAAGACATAAAAGTTCCCTAAGAGATCGACATTAAGAGAGGTTTTTTCAAAATTCACGCCTTTAGGGGGTGAAACGGGAGTCCAAAGTGTGACTGCTATCGTATCAACGCAGAGGCCAAACCGCTAGAGCAAGAGACTCGAAATTTTGCACATAGATACTTTGCATAGTGTTAACATTTACTTAGGAGGGATTTTAGAAAATTCCGACCCTAAAGGGGTAAAATAGGGGGTCAAATTTTGTATGAAAGTCCGTCAGTTTTGATGTTAGGTAGGATAGCTTATACCGTTGGAAACTAACACAACGTATATCGATGTTGTTGGAATTTCAACCATCAGGGGGTAAAAAGGGGATTGATTTGCATTTAAAGTTATTTATTAGAGTTCCTTAGAAAGGGAACCTTAAATATTCCAGAAATAATTTTTCTTTAGGTACTAATAGTGTGTTTAATTTGGTATTCTTTCTCATACCAATAATTTAATACGTATGCAAATGTATTTTGAACTATTTAAAACGGGGGGTCGGGGGTGCCGCTTGGCTTGATGATGTCTATGAGAACTACTTTTACGACGGAATTTTGGGAGGGGAAGACCCACCCATTAGAAGATAAATAAAAGCGTAGTTGTAAAATACATCGAAAGTTTTGTAGTGCATTTTAAAAGCGGGGGCTTATGTTAAGATATATAGGTAAGTGTAGTTGAAAAAATATACCAAGTGGCTTTGTGGTAATCGAAGAACGATGGATGACGGGGGCTTGGGGTCAGAGCAAGTTATGATTTTTTCAAATCAAATCAAATATTTTTATTTGTCAAACATAGGTACATTAGGATGTTAGAGTATAGTAAAATTGAATCACTATGTTTCGCCATAGGGCATACAAATATTTCATAAATCTAGGTAGCACATGCCGCAATATCTTAATTTACTTTAACCATGCATATATATACATTCATTTATTTTAGTGTTTTGAATCAAGCCAAAATCAGTGTACATATTTATTTTTATTCATTTATTTATTCATTTATTCATTGCTTGCATGTGGTATGTCCAAAGATATTATAATGTAGGATAAGTTCCAGAACATATTACATTACAATTAAAAGACCAGGGGCGTATCATTCAAAATAAACCAGCATAACTTTTATAAATAGTTGTTTATTCTCCAAAATTCGTACATGGACTGACTCGAGACTAAGCCAAACAGTCGCTTTTATACTTTTTTAAAAACAAGATGGCAGCACCTGTTTACCGCTAACAGTTGCCGCCTTTAAGCAACTGATGTTTATATTATTGTTTAGCTTGGTATATCTTATTCCAAATACATTTTTTAATTTATGCTAGGTTAGGTTAGGTTAGGTTAGGTTAGGTTAGGTTAGGTTAGGTTAGGTTAGGTTAGGTTAGGTTAGGTTAGGTTAGGTTAGGTTAGGTTAGGTTAGGTTAGGTTTGTCCCTGTAGCCTGGGAGTTAGAATTTGGCTACGGTATCTCCTGCCCGTCGTAAGAGGCGACCAAAAGGAGAGTAGGGGCTGCGGGCGCTGAGGACGGGGGTCCAAGGCGCCGCATCATAGCGGCCCCGGGAAGAGCAGCAGTGCATGTGGCCATGCACTGCAGCGAACGCTGCGAGGGAGTCGGGAGACCCTGAGTCTCCCAAGGAGGAGCTGCGGCGCAGTGTTGGGTGGCTCCGGTGCGTTCCACTGGAGATCCCGGAGCCTCACAATGACACTGATGGTGGCCACCGAGGGGGTTTTAGTGGGTCAAACCCCACATATCCCGCCTGGCTCCCCCGGGTCCGGCGGGAATCTTGTTGAAGATTTCCCCCTCGAAAAAAAAAAAAAAAAAAAAAAAAAAAAAAAAAAAAAAAAAAAAAAAAAAAAAAAAAAAAAAAGGAAAATTAGGTTAGGTTAGGTTTTTTTTTTTTGTTTCCTTAACAGATACACCGCTGACATAATTTCATGGGGGGTTATTTGAGCAATAAATATTACACATTTATCTATTTTAATATAACATTTTTTTTTCCTTTATAACCATTTTTCTTTTTGGTTATTTCTTTTATTTTGTTTCATTCTCTTCTCTTTTTTTTTTTCTTTTTTTTCCCTCCCATTTATTTAACGCTACAGATTTACAATTTTTAATTATTACATTGTGCTTTCTTGAAGCTTTATTATATTTAAAATTTATATTACACAATATATTATTATATATACCATTTACTAATTATAATTTTAACAAGCTTATTAAAATATAATTATACAATTGAATTTACTTTTTAAATTTCATTCTAAAACTAGTATCTAGTACTAGTACTTAGTTTTCAAGTACCTAATATGAATTTAATTAATTTTTATTTTCGGCTGTACACTTTTTAGCTAGGCTGATTGCATAGTCTAGAAATGTATGTCTAGAGTTTCCTGACATTATATTTTTTAGGTTATCGCGCGTAAGTATATTTTCGGTTTGTACCTCGAAGGCCATTCGCTGATAGTCGTACCTTGGGCAGTCCAGCAAAATATGTAATATGTCCTGTTCTACTCCAGTACCGCATGGACATAGTGGATTGTCTTTGCACTTGTATTTATGCAGGTACTGTGCAAATCCTCCATGACCTGTCAGGATTTGCGTTGTGTGGTAATTAGGTTTCATTTCCCTGCAGATTTTAAGGGCTTCTTTAGCCTTTGGCAGGAAGAGTTTATTGGTATCCGCTGTATTACCTGACTCATACCTCTCCTGCCATAGTGCGACTGTATCAGAACGGATCGTTTTCTTGGCATAGGATATTGGGAATTTGTCGTAATCCGCCCTAGTCTTTTTATGCAGGGCAGCTTGTTTCGCCAGTTCATCCGCCCTCTCGTTACCTATTGTACCCACATGTGCACGCAACCAGCAGAAATGAACATCTCTGTTTTCTATTCTGATCGCATGCACATCGGATCGAATTTGGTGTACCAGGGAATGTGTCGCTGTTGGGCAGCTCAGAAGTTCCAGGGATGATTTGGAGTCACTGAGGATACTCACAAATGGTTCCTTGCTTTCCAAAATTTGGAGTACTGCTCTATGTAGAGCATACATCTCTGCCTGGAATACAGTGCAGAAGGACTCCAGTCGGAATTTGGAGAATTTTTTCTCCTCTCCATTTTGCCACCAGGAAAGGGCTGCTCCTACTTTTCCTTGAATTTTGCTCCCGTCTGTATATATCTGAGGGCCTTTTGCACATAGACTTTGTAATCCATCGGACCCGAGGTTCTCAATGCTTGTGTACTCTATGGAGGTAGTTTTGGCTGGATGTAGATGTTTTGAGTAGGGTATTCTTCTCTCCATCTCGCGGTCAGCGGCCTCATCCAGAGGTTTCCCTCTTTTTATCTCGTACAATTTAGCATTTTCTCGAACCCTCAGGTCCAGTGGGAGAAGTCCAGTCAACACCAGCGCTGCATTGAGAGATACCGTCCTATATGCTCTGATAATTTTTTGGGCAAAGCCTCGCTGAATAGTGTTAAATTGTTTTATAACTGATATCTTTTCAGCTGCGGGAGCCCATACACTAGCCGCATATAGAACGATAGGCTCTATCACCGATGTATAAATCATTCTGGTGATTTCTGGGTTGAGTCCCCAGGATGCTTTGGCTGTGCATGCCATTTGTTTGTAGATGTCCGTGGCTCTTTTGCAGACCGCTGCCACGTGGGAGTTGAAGGTCAATTTTTTATCTATAATGACTCCTAGGAGTCGTATCTCTTCAACTAGGCCTATGCCTACTCCATCCATTTCTATAACTGGGGTGTCATATTTAAGTTTTTTTGTGATTATCATTGCATGAGTTTTGTGTGGTGCAAAGTTCAACTTATTCATGACACCCCACTCGTGAACTTTCCGCAGAGCTTGATTTGCCTCCGCTTGTATAGGGCCTATCGAGTGTCCTGTAAACATAAGTATGACGTCATCAGCAAAGGCCTGACAGTAAACCCCAATGTCATCCAGACTATCGATTAGAGGATCTAAAACAATGTTCCATAACGTGGGTCCGGCAATAGATCCTTGTACGCATCCCTTGGAGGTAGATTTGCCACTCTTTGCACCGGCGTATTCTATTCTAATTTTGCGGTTCTCAAAGTAGCTCTCTACCATCTTGTAGAGGTTTGCTGGGCATCGTTTCAATCGCAGTTGGTTTTTAATGGCTGGCCACCAGGCATTATCGAAAGCTCCTTCGATGTCCAGTGAGACGAGGAGCACAATCTTTTTGCGTCTGACTTCTTCCTTTATGTGGGTCATTGCATCATACAGTGCATCCTCGGTACTACATTGGGGCATGAATCCGTACTGTCGCGGGTTTATTAATGGCAAGATGTGCCATTTTAAGCGATGCACTAGCATTTTTTCTAAAGTTTTTCCCAACATTGATAACAGCCCTATGGGGCGGTACGATTTAGGCTTAGCATAATCTTCTTTGCCTGGCTTCCTCAGGACACAGATGTGAGCTAACTTCCACCGATCTGGGAAGTACCCCTTACTTAGACATATGTTTGCAATACTAGGTTAGGTTAGGTTAGGTTAGGTTAGGTTAGGTTAGGTTAGGTTAGGTTAGGTTAGGTTAGGTTAGG
>CAUOQF010000101.1:0-20635 GCA_963457715.1 Argyresthia albistria
TGTTGATCATACGCGGTGCCAGACGAGCACATTGTTGATCTGATTACAATTGTTGATCCTGACCGCTTTTTGTTGATCGTTTGCCATACATGGCATACATAAGTGGCTCCGGGTCGGTTTCCTCAGGATCCAATATGTGCGAGTTGGTATCGAGGGTAGAATTTGACTATTGTTGATCACATATACAAATCCGCCAGAGTACAATTGTTGATCTGGCGCATGGACCAATCATAGAACGCCGCGCCTCTGATTGGCGGACGTCTTACGCGACGTTGCATGACTTACCTGCACGAGTTCTTATCAAGCTTTTGTTAGCTTCACCTGTGTATATTACCTGTATGTTTGTTACGGAATCTTCGAATGCTATTTTTACCAAATAAGGTGGACGATGATGGAAAGCATCCAGTAGATAAATATCATCCATGGGTTGGAAATGTTGAAGAGCATCCTGCAGTTGCGAGATGATGAAGAGACACTAGGAGTTGGAGAAGATGATGAGCATCCAGGAGTTAGAGGAAGATTAAGAGTATCCAGAAATTGCGAGATGATGAAGAGTATCCAGGAGTTGAAAAATATGCAGAACAGCCAGGAGTTGGAGAGATCATTAAAAGCATCTAGTCTAGGAGTTAGAGTTAGTAATAATGAGAATTTTTCGATTTCTTAGAAAATGTATGCGATTTGACGTTTGCCGCCACCGACGCCGCGGTGGCAGTGGCAGCAAACGTCAAATCACATACATTTTCGATTGCGGGGCAATAACCACTATTGCCAAGTTTAAAAAATCCCACTAGTTTTTATTTTTGTATAAAAATCGTAAAGCGGTTCACGGAATACATATACATACTATGTTTCAACTGTGTAGTCTTAATAGTTTCGGAATAAAGTTTCTGTGACTTACGAACGGACAGACGGACAGACAGACGAAACTGGGTTCCTTATTTCTCTACGGAACTTCCCTTTAAACATTTTGTGTCATGCTTACTATTGATAAATCAAGTTTGCTTTAGGCGATCAAGCTAGGGTAAAGGAGAATGCTCACAATGTATGGAAAATAAACCCAAGAACTTCAATAGGCAAAAACACAACCTAAGCATACGCAATTGTTACTAACTATTTTTGATAAATAATGTACAAATGTTACACAACGCCGGGCTTGGGTTTTTTTTGAGCATTCTTCTTTACACATACTACTGGTAGCACAGGTTGACGGGTCGGAAGGGACGGGAGATACTATTTAACCAGTATTTGAATGATAAACACCCTAGTGCCTTACATTTAAAACCGAGGAAAATTGAGAAAATAAGTCATAAATTCCTCCCATTTACCTGTGCTGCTAGGGTGGTAGGAGACGTTATTTTGGAATAATCATGAACCTATATGATATGATATAAGTTTTCCAAAATTTAATATGGTTCAATAATGTAGAAGTTACTGTGTTGACTGTTGATATTTTTAATCGTTTTCGATATATGTGAGTAAATGTAAGGAATTTATTTGACTCTATTCAGGGGACCTGACCCTACACGATCCTGAAAGTTTTTGTAACACCTAAGGCCGTGACCGCACAGCGGTTTCTTTCCGCGCTATTTTTTATCCACAGTTTTGTAACACATTGAATACTATAGAAGTAGCCGCACTGGCGAATTTTCATCCGCAGTTTTCCGCATACATATTAGCGAATTAAAATCGCGCGAAATAAATACGCCCGGAAAAGAATCGCTGTGCGGGCGGGCCCTAATTGATTCCGTGCATGTGCATTGACGTGTGACGTACTTCAGTGTGCTGTCGACGCAAACATACGCACATAATTGGAGGCATTGTGAATCCACTGTGTAGACGAAAAATCCACATCCACATACTTAATTTTTTAACAGATCTAATGTTAGAGCCATTCAACACACACACACACACCCTTTCACACAGACA
The DNA here is from genome assembly GCA_963457715.1 of Argyresthia albistria. Classification (NCBI taxonomy): domain Eukaryota; kingdom Metazoa; phylum Arthropoda; class Insecta; order Lepidoptera; family Argyresthiidae; genus Argyresthia; species Argyresthia albistria. The sequence goes on from CAUOQF010000101.1 coordinate 1,927, forward strand.
CACACACCCTTGTTCGCAACGCATATATTGTGCGGACCTTGACAGGAACCCCGGTTGTGCGGTCCTACCATTCCCGTAGACATAGCAGAGTGTGAATTTATAAACGATGTAGAGCTGTCTCTTTCTGGCATCAACTTTTGTTTAAAATTTCTATACACTCGAATGAGACAGAGATAGAGCTCTTTAAAGTTCTAGACAAAATTGCGGCTTATGCGGACCCAAATTATTATGCGGACGGTCCGCTCTTTAGACCGAATGCGTGCGGAATAACACACCGACCGCACTTTACATTAAATACGAACTCATTTAAGAAAGAAAGAAAGAGAAAGAAATGGCGTTTATTACTGTCAAAACGACATCACAGCAATCATTTCAAGCGCCATCTCGCATTAGAGCTCTCACAGCACAGAACTATACCCTAAATCGATACCTTTACAAGTGGTTCGACTAAATTAAGGCTAGATGGCGCTAATTAAGCATATATTATAAATTTGTACGCGACTCATTTTCATTCTCGCATTAGAGCTCTCGCAAAGCACATTGTTTGTACAACCGAAATAAATAACTTCAGACAAATCACATCATCTATCATTTGGGGCACCCATTTTCATGGTGACCCCGACGTTCGAGAAAACGCAGTGAAGAAATTGGACGGAAGAAACCTGCAAATACGCCGCCGCGCCGCCCGCGACAAGGTCAAAAGCGCGAGCACATGGTCGCAGCCATCTTGCGTATTGCCGCATGATTGCCGCGTATTCGTTTCAACAGCCGTCTGAAATTCGTTCCTGCATTAGAACAAGTAAAAGCGACCACGAGGCGTCGAAGAAAAAGTGATCTTGCAAGGCGAAACCCCGGGAAAACACACTGAGACACCACCACGTGCGTCCCGCGTGTGCCCCCCAACATCTGATCTGAAGCCCATCCAGCCGAGAATCAAATCACCGAGCAGCCGAAGCCCAACGGACGTACAAGGAGCAGCATATCCGAAGCCCGGTGGAGCGTCCAGCCGAGACTGGACTCGAGACCCGTCGGAAGCCGAGGAGCCGCCCCTGCTGTTGGACGAAAGGCGTGCCAGAGACGAGAGACATAAAAACCTAAGTATCTACCGATCACGTGAGTTGGCACAAAATTTCCCCCCCATTTATTTTATCGTCATAAATCTACTACAATCAATATCTATCTATCTCTCTCTATCTAAATATTCCCATTAATATCTACCTTAGCTAAAATGCCCAATTACGACGTAGCAACCGTAGAGAAATCTAAACCTGAGAGCATATCAGACCTAATAAGAAAGCGAGGAACCATAAAAGGGAAAATGACCCTATTTGTCAGATTTTTAACATCCATAAAACCCGAAACGATAACTACCGAAGAAATAATCGAGCTTGGGCTGCGCACAGACAGAATGCAACTCGAGTTTTTCCAGTTTGATAAATTACAAAGTAATATCGAAACCCTCTGCTCAGATACTGACAAGCAGTTACTCGAAAGAGACTCCTTCGAATCTCAGTATTATCAATCCATATCTAAAGCCAAAGGCATTTTAAATCAAAAAGCGACAGACCAGACCGACTTAAAAGAACCTACACATCATTGCAAACATAGCTCAGATACTAGCGATTCCATTAGGTACCCAGATATTAGCCTACCCTCATTTAATGGAGACATTACACAGTGGATCGAATTCCGGGATACTTTCGACGCACTCATAAATCAGGGTGACCTGAAGCCCATACAAAAATATAAATACTTGAGAAGTTGTCTAAAGGGCAGTGCTTTGGAAGTTATAGGAGCGCTAGAATATTCGGAGGAAGGGTACAGCATAGCGTGGCAATTACTTTGTGAACGCTATAATAACCCAAAAGTATTGGTCTACAATCATCTGCGTGCGCTTTTCGGCATCGATAGCGTACAATCGAATCCAATGGCATTAAGGGGCATGGGTGATAACATATCGAAACACCTAAGAACCTTAAGAAGCTTAAATATAGCAACAGAAAACTGGGATATATTGATAATTTTCTTTTTATCTAGCAAGCTAGAAAAGTCACTACAACTAAAATGGGAAGAAAAATCCAACTCACGTGAACTTCCTACATTACAGGATTTCAAGACTTTTTTGAGGTCCCGAGCTGACCTTTTGGAGTCGATGAGCAACAACCAAGCTGTTGAAAATACCAACCGTAATTCGAGTAATACAACCGAAAAGGCGATGATAACCACGTCCCGCAACAATCCGGAAGCTAACAAGGTAACAAAGCCACCTACTACCCAGCATAATCACTGCCCTTTTTGCAAGGGCATCCACTACCTAAATCAGTGCACTCAGTTCCTAGCCCTTAGCCCTATAGCTCGCAGCCGAGCTGCGAAGAGGTTACGACTCTGCACTAACTGCCTGAGATCGAATCACGCGGTGCCGAACTGCCGAGCCAGCAAGTGTACCAAGTGTTCAGGTAAACATCATACTTTATTACACATACCTACTATACCTACTCCAGCGAACGAGCAATCTATCTATTATCCCGAGCGATTACCTACACAACCGAACACATCTCGTCCTACCTACAATCCCGAGCGATTACCTACACAACCGAACACATCTCGTCCTACCTACAATCCCGAGCGATTACCTACACAACCGAACGTATCTCGTCCTACGACGCTATACACCCCACAACAACAATCTACATCCGAAAATCAATCTATAAACTTACATACTAAGCAAACCTACACATTAAATGACAATGCTTGTTCACAGCCGATGCAAAACAAGCATGTCTTCTTATCTACAGCTGTAGTAAACAAACTACCACACAAATACAAACAAAGGACACAGAACAAACTATATCCTTAGTTAACCCAACAAACATCGAGAATAATTTCATAGATAAATTATTTCACAAATATTCAAACGACAAAAAATTATCGCGAGTGTTTGCCTATACTCTGCGATTCATCAATAACCTACAAAATCCTAGTAATAAAATAACCGGACCGCTGTCCGTTCAAGAGTTAAATTATTCGATGCATAAACTAATTATGCGCGCACAAATAAAATCACTACCTATTGAATACAAACTTTTAAGTCAGAATAAATCAATATTAACGTCATCAAATATTAAATGCCTTAACCCGTTTTTTGAAGATGGCCTGTTGAAAGTTGGAGGAAGGTTAAACCTATCAAACATTCCCGAAACTAAAAAACATCCTATAATTTTGCATCCAAAACACATACTCACTGAAACTATAATGAGAAACATGCATATCAAACTATTCCATTGTGGACCACAGCTACTGCTAGCATGCATGAGAGAGCAGTACTGGCCATTAAATGGAAAAAGTCTAGCTAACAAAATTGTACACAAATGCGTTACATGTTTCAAAGCAAAACCACTCATACACGTACCCATTATGGGTCAACTACCCACAATAAGAATTACGCCTTCACCGCCATTCCACACAACATTTTGTGATTATGCTGGGCCCTATTCAATTTGAGATAGAAGGGGGCGTGGTTTCAAGTCCTACAAATGTTGGATAGCTATGTATGTTTGTTTGCTCATCGACAAAGGCAGTTCACATTGAGTTGGTTTCAGGTTTAGAATCACAAGCCTTTATTTCCGCTTTCCGGCGATTCATATGCAGAAGAGGTAAACCAAGTCAAATGGTAAGTGACAATTCAACCACGTTCCGTGGAGCAAATAATGATTTAGTAGAACTATATCGATACTTAAACGAAAATTTTAGCGAACTTACCAACTTCCTTGCAAACGAAGGTATTTCCTGGAAATTCTTACCCCCTTACAGCCCGCATCTAGGCGGCCTACATGAAGCTGCAATTGGCAGCTGTAAGCTTCATCTTAAGAGGGTATTAAGTCAAGCCTTATTAACATTTGAAGAATTCTCTACGGTTCTTACTCAAATTGAGGCAATATTAAACTCGCGCCCATTGTGTCCCATACCTAATGCTAATAACGATAATTTTCCCATTCTTACGCCAGCTCACTTTCTGATCGGTAGATCGTACACGTCTCTGGCGGACTACGAATACCAAGATGTATCGAAGAATAAGTTAAATCACTTCCAACAACTCCAACAGATACAACAGGACTTCTGGAAGCGGTGGTCTCGAGAGTACCTGGGTCTCCTACAGCAGAGGTGCAAGTGGAGGAGCACAAAAGGACCTAATCTCACCGTCGGCTCAATTGTGCTGGTGAAGGACGATCGCTTACCACCCTGCCAGTGGAAGTTGGGACGCATCACGAAGACACACGACGGTCAAGATAGCGAAACGAGGGTCGCCGTCATCCAAACAACGAAAGGCCTTATCAAACGAGCCTTTAACAATATTTGCCCCTTACCTATTTCTCTGTCAGATAGCGACTAAGTAAGTAATTAATCAGTGTAGGTAGACAGGGACTATTTAATTAATTAATCATTTTATTACACAAATAAGTGAAATGTAACCTAATTAACTACTGCCTACTTAATAAAAAATACTTCTCTTGTGTTTTTCTTCATAAGATCTAGAATCTTTCTAGGTAGGTAACTAAAACAGAACGCTAGGAGTATACATAAATCTATTAATAAATTAGCTAGTCACATTCATAAAGTACAGTTATATTTGTATTCCTAGGAGTAAACTAGCTAGCCACATTCATAAACCTAGTCGAGTTTAGGCGCTGGAGTATGTCAAAACGACATCACAGCAATCATTTCAAGCGCCATCTAGCCTTCCATAGCACGAACCACTTCACACACAACTATACCCTAAATCGATACCTTTACAAGTGGTTCGACTAAATTAAGGCTAGATGGCGCTAATTAAGCATATATTATAAATTTGTACGCGACTCATTTTCATTCTCGCATTAGAGCTCTCGCAAAGCACATTGTTTGTACAACCGAAATAAATAACTTCAGACAAATCACATCATCTATCATTTGGGGCACCCATTTTCAATTACACAACAGACCATAGGTAGTGAGTGCCGCGGTGTGTTCTTTCCCTCTGCTGTGCAAAAGGCCCTAACTCAGCATTGTGCTGAGGGCGGGGGCCCTCAGCGCTGGTTTTCAGTTAGTGCCAGTAGTGATCGCGCGTGCCATCTGCTAAGGTTGTGTACGTAAATACTTGTATACTTATATTATACTATCGATACATAAATACAGAACTAACATGTAAAATTGGTGTATGTATGGTGTATGTTTATATTTTGACAGACTATATGGAACTAAAAGCACTCATAAATCAATTTAAATAAAGAAGACCTAGATTCTTACTTGTGTAAAGAATGAAAAAGTGAAATTGTGCAGTATAAAATATATATTAAAATAAATAAATACTTTTTAGCGTTAAAGGTTGCGTCGAAGAATTCTAACAGGGAATGGTAGCCTCTGTTGTTGCAGAAAATGTGCCTTGAGCATGCGCCCAAAGACATACCTACTGGGAGCTTCATGGACTGGAGGTGGGATATCATTCCAACATTTGGACGCAGCATACCTAAAACTACCACGGAATGCCATTGTGTGGTGATGGGGTGTGAGAATTCTCTGCTTGTGGACGCTGCGTTGTCTGTCAGAAAACTCGAGCTTCTTGTACAGGTAGTTGGGAGCTTGGGTGCGAACAATATCAAAAAGTAACATTGATAAATGTAGCTTTCGTCGAGCCTCCATGTTCAGCAGTTTTGCGTTGTTCAGGTATGGTGTAATATGGGACCTGGGAGGGACCTTGAAGCAAAAACGTGCGCATGCATTTTGAACACGCTGGATCAACCTTCTTGTCCGTTCAAGAATACAGCTTCCATAGACAACATCACAATAGTTCAGTCTTGATAATATCAGCGACTCGCTCAGCATGATACGCAGATCAGTATTGAGGTAGTCGCGTATATTATAGAGAAGCTTAAGGCGATAGAAGCAGTTGCTGACCACATTACCTATGTGTTTCTCGAAACGAAGCTCTCCATCCATTAGTAAGCCCAGATTTTTTGCTTCCATAACCCTTTCAACTGGTTCCCCCTTTATAACTATATTATTTGCGGACAGGACTTGCACCGTATCATGGATACGTTGTTTAGTTCCAAGTTCAATGTACTTTGACTTGTTTGGGTTCAGCACCAGACAGTTCCTGTTAGACCATGTCGCTATGCGCTCGAGATCGTTATTAATCTCCCGGGCCGCAGAAACTGCATCTTCTGATGGTGTAGAGAGATATAACTGCGTATCATCCGCGTACAAATGGAACGTGCAGTTTTTGATACAGGTGACAATATCGGCGCTGTATAGAATGAAGAGGAGAGGTCCCAATATCGATCCTTGTGGAACGCCTCGCGTCAGTTGTTTTGTTGAAGAAAACTGCATCGTACCGTCACTCTTCTGCAATCCAACTGTTTGAGCACGATCCGACAGGTAACTATCAAACCACCGAACCGTATTATTATTAAAGCCGTAATAGGATAACTTTGATAGTAAGAGGGAAGTATTGAGACAGTCAAAGGCTCTGGAGAAATCCAATAACACCAAAATTGTACTCCTCTCTTTGTCGAGTGCCGACAGCACATTGTCCACGACGTCTAGCAACGCAGTAGCCGTCCCCCGACCCTTCCGGAATCCAGACTGCAAATCCGGTAGAATACTGTTTTCCTCCAGATACCTTGACAGCTGATTGTATACCGCCCTCTCAATTACCTTAGACATACAGGGAAGGATGCTAATAGGACGGAGATCGGATATGTTTGTAGGATTAGGTTTCTTGGGAAGAGGTGTAACTTTTGCAGTCTTCCAGTCAGTCGGGTAGGTGTTTGTCAAAATACTCCAGTTAACAATCGTAGTGAGAATCGTCAATGTCGTAGGTAAAGTCAGTATAATCATGTCTATTTCAATTTTGTCAACTCCTATAGCTTTGGTTTTAATAGAGGTTAGTATTTTTGCTACAGTGAGTGGAGTGACTGGCCTCAGAGAAAAGCTAGTAGCATTGTCATGTCGATGAAATTCAAAATAGGTTAAATCCGATATTGTCACATTTTCCGTTCCTGGTACACTCATAAAATGGTCATTAATGGCGTCGGCATCACCAAAGTGTGCGGGTAACTCAATATTTCGTCCATCCGGTAGAACAGTGTGTTTAAGATTTTTCCATAGCCGTTTAGGATCTCTAGTGCAATTATTGATTTTTTGCTCAAAAAAAGCACGTTTCTCGTTGTGCAGGGCGGTAATAACGAGGTGTTTCAAATCCAGGTAGTAGTTTTTATGTACATCCAGTTTAGTCTTCTTTTACCTTTTATGTGCTTCATCACGTAGTCGCATCATTAATCGCACATTGCTTGTAAGCCATTTACACACTGTCCCCACATTCGGTATTTACGTACGAAGTGACACGCCGACCGCATCTTGACGTAAATACATACTCATTAACACAGGTACAAGTACGACGTCCCCACAATAGTGTGAATACGTACTCAAAATCCATACACCGATTGAAGTTCTCCGTGTTGCCATAATTAATTAATGTTTAGGGTGGCAGTTTTATTCTGAATAATCATTATTATAAAATAAAATTTGCTCAATGGTCTGTTGACCATTCAAGCACTGAGACTCTGTTAAAGATGCCACTCTGTCTCCTGCGCTCGAGGTCAGCTCCCACCACCACTCAATATGACTTCAGTCTTGTCGGAATTGATGCAGTTAAGAAACAGCTTTCTTAATTGATGCAGTTAAGAAAGTTGTGCTTCCCATTTCCTCCAAAGCTGTCGGAGACGATAAAATCTGCTCCAAGATGCTCATCAGTGTGCTTGACGAGTTACTTCCAGCAATCACACACAGAATAAACTTCTCTCTCTCTAACAGTTCCTTCCCTCATGTATGGAAAAAAGCCTTAGTTGTCCCTTTACCCAAAACCTCAAAACCCTCCTCATTTAAAGAGTTTCGTCCAATTTCCATCCTGCTCATCCTCTCCAAAGTTCTAAAATCCATTGTCCATACTCAGCTCTCCTCCTACCTTTCCTCAAACAGCTTGCTTAATCGTTTCCTGTCCGGTTTCAGGCCCGGTCAAAGCACTGTCACGGTCTTACTTAAGGTCTCTGATGATATTGAGCATGCGATGGACGAGAAAAAGCTCACTGTGCTTGCATTGCTCGACTTCAGCAGCGCCTTTAACTGCGTCGATTTCGATATTCTCGTTGAGATACTGAAGTCCCTGAATCTATCCTCCATTTCTGCTAGCTGGTTTGACTCCTACCTGAGAGGGCGCGAGCAGCGTATTATGTCAGATGCGATTTCTACGGAGTGGTGTGATGATCTATTCACAGGGGTCCTTCAGGGTGGCATTCTCTCTCCTCTCCTTTTTTCTGTCTACATTAATTCCATCTCGGATGTACTCTCCTCATCGTATCATCTTTACGCAGACGATCTCCAAATTTATCGACATTTTTCTCCGTGTGATATGGACTCTGCTGTAAGGATACTAAATATCGATCCTGAGAAAATCAGGGACTCGGCCACTTCTTTTGGATTACTCGTCGCAGGCTTTGATTTATAGGTTCTAGGTATTATCTTAACCTTTTACAGCATATGTCCATTGCTTCTGTAACCTTCGATGGAAAAATAATCGAATATAGCACGAAGGCCAAAAATATGGGCGTTTTCTTCGACAACCAATTGTCCTGGTCAGTGCATGTCAGCAAATTCAGTAGGCGTGTCTTCGCTACTTTTCATTCCCTCAGGCGACTTCAAAACTTCCTGCCTCGTCAGACAAAAATCACGCTTGCCCAGTCTTTGCTCATTCCTCTTATCGATTACGCTGATGTATGTTGGGTCAGCGCAAACGAAGAACAACTGAATAAACTCGAGCGACTTCAAAATCTCGGGAATCGTTTCGTCTTCGGTCTGCGCAAGTATGACCATGTCTCGGAGTTTCGCAGGGAGCTGAAGTGGCTAGCTATCCGTCTTCGTCGGGATTTCCACACCCTCATCTGTCTCTTCAACATATTATTTAATCCACGCTATCCTGGCTTCTTGCGAGATCGATTTGAATTTTTGTCTTCGGATAGGCCCAGGAGATCTCACACTAGGTCACTGCTTATAACTCCGCAACACAACACATCTGCATATGAGCATGGGGTCCGTCTCCGAGCTATCAGACTTTGGAACAAACTTCCCAGTGTTATCAGGGACAGTCCTTCACTCAACATTTTTTAAAAACACTTGAACGCTTCTCTACCTTAATATATCTTAGTATCTATGTATATGTATACTATTTTTGTTTTTATATGTATTTGTTAGTAAGTAGTCTATTATTTTAATATTTATTACGCGACGTTGCCGCTCCGCTGTAATAAATCGCGTAATTTGTGGCTCGGATCAAGTATGTCTAACTTATGGTGGAATATAAAACGGATCTGCAATTTCCGAGTTTGGGTAATATTTTTAACCGTTATCAGATCAACAATGTTGTCAAAATTTTGCTCACGAGTATTCAATAATACGATAAAACTAGATCCTCCGTCATGGTAGCCGGATGCGATATATTCCGGTTTCGTGGCTAAATGACGAAAAGGAGCCAAGAAAACACTGTGTTAAGGTGAATCCACAAATGTTCCAGACGGTTACTGGATCAACAATATACGAGATGAGGACAATATATATATATATATTGTCCTCATCTCGTATATTGTTGATATATATATATATCAACAATATACGAGATATAGATCTCGTATATATATATATATAGAGATCCCTTCACGTAGATTGTTGATCATACGCGGTGCCAGACGAGCACATTGTTGATCTGATTACAATTGTTGATCCTGACCGCTTTTGTTGATCGTTTGCCATACATGGCATACATAAGTGGCTCCGGGTCGGTTTCCTCAGGATCCAATATGTGCGAGTTGGTATCGAGGGTAGAATTTGACTATTGTTGATCACATATACAAATCCGCCAGAGTACAATTGTTGATCTGGCGCATGGACCAATCATAGAACGCCGCGCCTCTGATTGGCGGACGTCTTACGCGACGTTGCATGACTTACCTGCACGAGTTCTTATCAAGCTTTTGTTAGCTTCACCTGTGTATATTACCTGTATGTTTGTTACGGAATCTTCGAATGCTATTTTTACCAAATAAGGTGGACGATGATGGAAAGCATCCAGTAGATAAATATCATCCATGGGTTGGAAATGTTGAAGAGCATCCTGCAGTTGCGAGATGATGAAGAGACACTAGGAGTTGGAGAAGATGATGAGCATCCAGGAGTTAGAGGAAGATTAAGAGTATCCAGAAATTGCGAGATGATGAAGAGTATCCAGGAGTTGAAAAATATGCAGAACAGCCAGGAGTTGGAGAGATCATTAAAAGCATCTAGTCTAGGAGTTAGAGTTAGTAATAATGAGAATTTTTCGATTTCTTAGAAAATGTATGCGATTTGACGTTTGCCGCCACCGACGCCGCGGTGGCAGTGGCAGCAAACGTCAAATCACATACATTTTCGATTGCGGGGCAATAACTACTATTGCCAAGTTTAAAAAATCCCACTAGTTTTTATTTTTGTATAAAAATCGTAAAGCGGTTCACGGAATACATATACATACTATGTTTCAACTGTGTAGTCTTAATAGTTTCGGAATAAAGTTTCTGTGACTTACGAACGGACAGACGGACAGACAGACTTGACGAAACTGGGTTCCTTATAGAGATGGACGATATAAATCGATGTATTTTGCAAAGTCATCAGCCAATCTCCAAGCCTGTACTCTGGTTCAGGTGAGCATCTTTTCCTTGAGATCAGCCTGCACCACAACAAAAATCTTTTGGGTGTATATTACAGCCCCTCCCTTCGAATCGATTATTTTGGATCTTTTGAAACTCTACTCAGCGAATTAACTTCTCTGTATAGCGACACTCTCATTCTCGGCGATTTTAACACCTGTCTCTTAAAAAATAACACTCGTTCAGCCAGATTAGAATCTATCGCAAACTCCTTCGACTTACACATTCTTCCCCTCAACGCCACACACTTTCAACCTCACTGTACTCCCTCTCTTCTCGATCTCATGATCGTCTCCGACAATACTAGGGTGGCTGCTCATGGTCAACTTAATGCCCCTTTTTCTTACCATGATCTGGTATATCTATCATACAAAATTAGGCCCCCTAAGCGTAAAGCCAAATTTATTGATATTCGAAGTTTCAAGGATGTGAACCTTGATTCCCTCAAATCAGATGCCTCTTCTATTGATTGGACCCCTGTCATCACTGCTGAGACCGTTGATGACAAAATCCTGAAGTTCAACTCGACTGTTCTGGGACTATTTGACAAGCACGCACCAATCAAAAGGGTCAGGGTAAAACACCTTCCTGCCCCGTGGTTGACTGCCGCAATCAAGGCTTTAATGGCAAAACAAAACCGTGCCAAAGGCCGTTATAAGAAAGACCCAACAAATTTCCTTGCATTTAAACGCCTTCGAAACTTGTGCAACCGTAAGTGCCGAGATGCCAAGCGGCGACACATCTATGAGAGCATAGAAATGTACACCCCAGCTCAGATCTGGAAGTTTCTTAGAACGCTTGGTGTTGGCAAGTCCCAGGAATCTTCTTCAGGTAATGTCGATCTCAACGGTCTCAACCAGTTCTTCTCTACTCCCCCTGTCGTGATGGACCCTGCCACAAAGGAGGAAACCCTTCGTCGTCTTCGGTTGAGAGCTCCTATCTGTTCCACTCCATTCAATCTTAGTTTTGTTGAAATCGGCGCAGTTAGAAAGGCAGTGCTAGCTATTACCTCCAAAGCTGCTGGTGGCGACAACATCAGCCATCAGATGATTCATAGTGTCCTTGAAGAGTTGCTCCTACCCTATTACACACATTATAAACTATTCTCTGTCGGTCAGCTCTTTTCCAGGCCTGTGGAAGAAAGCACTTGTCATCCCACTGCCCAAAACTTCCAATCCCTCCTCCTTCAAGGATTATCGACCCATCTCTATTTTACCCATCCTCTCCAAAGTCCTTGAATCCATAGTCCACTCTCAGCTCTCATCCTACCTTTCCTCAAACAACTTACTTAATCCGTACCAATCTGGGTTCAGACCAGGGCACAGTACTACCACAGCTCTCTTAAAAGTCAGCGATGACATCCAGCAGGCCATGAACCAGAAGCTACTCACTGTGTTGGCCCTGCTTGACTTCAGCAATGCCTTCAACTGCGTCGATTTTGACATTCTTGTTGCGATTCTGACTTCTTTAAATATCTCCTCACACGCGGCTCACTGGTTTGACTCCTACCTGAGAGATCGCTAGCAGCGCATTAAGTCTGAGGAAACCGATACTCAATGGTGTGATCTTACTGCAGGAGTGCCACAAGGCGGCATTCTCTCTCCTCTCTTGTTTTCAGTCTTTATCAACTCCATCTCCGATGTATTTTCTTCTCTGTATCATCTCTACGCAGATGACCTCCAAATCTATCGCCACTTCTCACCCTGCGATGTGGTTTCAGCCGTAGAGGCGTTGAATGCTGACCTCGAGAATGTGAAGGACTGGGACTCGTCGCACGGACTATTGCTAAAAGTTCCTGTAAGCCGTCAAATGAAACTTTAAATGAAACTATTGATTCGGACTTAGACGAAAACGTCATCCCTTTAAAAGTTAAAACGCCAAAAAACAATACAGGCCGCCTTTAAAGATATTTCCTCTTACTCAGAATCTGGAGCGAAGACAAGGCAACTGAACAACTGTTTACTATTTATGATTTGCAAAGACCACCAGCCTTTCTCAATTGTTGAAAATGAAGGCTTCAGAACTCTGATGAAAAAAGCTGCTCCTCAATATAAACTGCCGAGTAGAACCACTCTAAGACGCTGGCTGGACGAAAAATATGAAGCAATTTCAGAATCTTTTAAAAAATTGCTGTCCTCTGTAGAAGACATAACCTTAACAACGGATATTTGGTCGGATACCTTAAACATGAAAAGTTTTTTGGGCATCACAGCGCATTTCGGAATAGACATAGAACTATCTTCAGTCACTTTAGGCGTGTACGAATTGGATGAAAGACATACATCAGATTATCTTGCTGAAATTCTCTTAAAGGCTTGCCAAGACTGGAAAATAGATCCAGAGAATGTGACAGCTGTTGTTACTGACAACGCAGCGAATATAGTGAAGGCGGTTGACTTAGCGTTCGGTAGAAGGAAACACATCCCATGTTTTGCCCATACTTTGAACTTGGTGGCTGAGGGCACAATGATATATACTGAGTGGAGAAACATTGTTTCTAAAGTAAAAGCAATAGTAACTTGGTTCAAACAGAGTTGTATTGCTAGTGATGAGTTGCGTAAGGCTACCGCTGCGGCCGCGAAATCTCTTGCTGGGACAAAATTAATACAAAGCGTGGACACTCGTTGGAACAGTACATATTACATGTTACAAAGATTTTTAGAACTCCGTAGTGTCATAAATGATATTCTTTTCCGCCACCCTAGAGCACCTGCAATGCTCAGTGCATCAGAAATATCTACTGTATCATCTGTCATCATGGTACTGCGACCCTTGGAGGCGGCTACAAAAGAAATTTCGGGTGATAAATACTGCACAATTAGTAAAATTATTCCCTTAGTTCGCTGCATGCTCTCTAAAATAACTTCAGCTGTTATAGAAGATCCCGTAGCGAAAGAGGTGCAGAAACTTGCTATTAATGAAACAAATAAAAGAATGGGTCCTATAGAACATGTGACTGCTCTTGCTATCGCAAGTATTTTAGATCCACGGTTTAAAAAGATGCATTTCAATGATGCGATAGCTTGTTCGAATGCTGTATCGAAAATTAAAGATTTAATGAAAAAGAATTTGCAAAGCAATGAAGAAACTGAATCCGATTCTGACAAGTCCGATAAAAATGAAGAGACCTTTTCATTATGGAGTGATCACCATAAGTTAATGCATCATAACTGGAAAAGTAGCAAATCTGAAAATGTTTTGTCTGACGAACTTTCAGTTTATCTCAGAACTCCTGTTGGAAGACTGAACGAAAATCCTTTGGATATCTGGAGGGATTATAAAATACAATTCCCGAAGCTATACAAAATAGCTTTTAAGTATTTAACAATTGTTGGCACATCTGTCCCTTCGGAAAGACTCTTTTCACAGGCAGGGCTAGTTATGACTGAGCAAAGAAACCGATTGAAGGGAAAAAGATTAAGTAAACTTTTGTTTTTACAAAGCATTAATATAAAACATTGGAATATGTAAAGAAAATAAAGCTGTGTTGGCTGTGTGATTGTGAATTTGTATACATATTTTTTCTTGTACTTACCTAGCCTAGTATTCTTTAAGGCAACAATCGATGTTTTAGAAACATCGATGTATTTATCAATACATCGTATTAACATCGATGCAATCGTTCGATGCATTACATCGGAAAAAACATCGATGTATATTTTAAATGTCCATCCCTAGTTTTGTTTACTTACTCTGCCTACACCTAGTTCCGTCCGCCCACCCTCGTACCGCCCGGACGTTCCTTCCCCTATCATCTACAACATTCTGTATAAGCGCATCCTTGTCTAGTTGATAATCACGCGACGTTGCCGCTCTGCTGTAATAAATCGCGTAATTTGTGGCTCGGATCAAGTATGTCTAACTTATGGTGGAATATAAAACGGATCTGCAATTTCCGACTTCGGGTAATATTTTTAACCGTTATCAGATCAACAATGTTGTCAAAATTTTGCTCACGAGTATTCAATAATACGATAAAACTAGATCCTCCGTCATGGTAGCCGGATGCGATATATTCCGGTTTCGTGGCTAAATGACGAAAAGGAGCCAAGAAAACACTGTGTTAAGGTGGATCCACAAATGTTCCAGACGGTTACTGGATCAACAATATACGAGATGAGGACAATATATATATATATATATATATATATATATATATATATATATATATATATATATATGTGTGCAGCGTATTACCTTTTTTGGCCATCACAATCGTAATATCCTATGTTCTCAGACCTACTTGTTTCAAAAACAGTAACCTTTTTTACCGTCAAGTAATGCGTCGATACCTCATTCCAGCTCCCAGATACACAACTCACTTTCCTTGGTTGCAGGCATCTTGTCAGGGAGGCGTTGTTAAGACGAAGGTGATCATAAGTCTCATTTGACATAATGATAGCATCATTATCACCAAATTTTATTAGGCAGTACGACGTATGTCTTAAAAAATGGCGTACCACAACAATTTAGAGATTTACCAGGAATCTCTTGCCCATCTAATTTACTTTCTAACACAGCTTTATAAGGAAGGTTGTCAATTTGGCTCCTTGAATTCTTGTATGCTCTTTCTTTGCTGTTAGGTCCAAACTTGTCAAAAGACGACTGGCTGCAGAGATTCTTTATGGGAGTGTTCCGACTTCGGGCTCCATTACCCAAGTATAACATTACTTGGGATACTAACATGGTTTTATCCACTTGAGTACATTATATCGTATTGAAGAACTTAATTTGGAACAATTATCAAAAAAGAACACTGTTGGCCCTTGCGACTGCTCATCGTGTTCAAAAAACTTTGAACATTTTTGTGTGGTGCCTGGGATCTCCATACTTGGCCATTTTAGGAAAATTGAACTTTCGATAAAATGGAACGTTCGATATTCTTTGTATTTTTTCCGCCATTAAATTAGACAACATTATAACCTCTAATGACCGTTTTAATTAATATCAAAATTCGTGATATCTCTAAGACATCAAGACCGGGTTGGTAACAACCAGTTCTATCCATATATTTATTTCGCAAACTAACCTTCTGTTTGTCCCGCAACAACTCTGGTCTCATATTTGTATAAATAAGACAAAATCCGGAAATATGCAGTTATAGGCAAAAACCTTATTTCTGCAGGCAGCCAAACACTGAGACGCTGGATCAAGCGTATTTTAAAAGACAGCAGCAATTGACATGACATGACTCTACGTCGAGGGCTTATATCTTACATTACACCCTCGGCGTCAGTACTGATACCATCCGCAATACGGCGGGTTGGAGCGACGGTTCAAAAACGTTCGCAATATATTTACAATAGAGCTATTGATAGTGGTAGCGATGAGTTAACAATAGAACAAATGATTGATCCTTATTGTATTACTATGAATTAATAAATTGATATTGCAATTTATCACGATGCAATCGATAAGCTAGAGCTATTATAAGAATAAAATTATACTCTAGTTATTTTACAATTATAAAATTTGGAAATAATTATAGATGAATGCCATCTAATCTTCTGCTCCTTTATAAAAAATCGAAGAAGACTCACTATAAGGGTGTGAGTTCGATCCCCGACCAGAAAATTGAAATTGTACATTTTTGTAACTTTAGGTGAATAGGAATAGGAATATAACGCCTAAGGAAATAAAAACAAAAGGTTAAAACAAAAATAAAGTTAAGAGGTTGACTCCGGACACGATAACGTATTGTGGTGATTTTTCGCAGGGAAAAATCTACAAAAGAGAGGAGGGAATGTAACAATCAAGCCTGGATTGTTACAACCGCCGCCGCCAGAAGGCGCCGCCGACGCCGCTGCGACTGCACGCCACCACCCGGACGCACGTGCAGCCCGCAGCCACTACCATGGACCCATCAGCAACTGCGATGGAGATCCAATTCCATCCCTCGGTGTTGATCTCAGATTAAGTAATCCGATATGATAGTCTGATCCCGACGAAATAGCTTTTTTGATCATTTGTTTTACCGTCCTAACAGCCCTTTCGCTCAACCCGTTAGATTGCGGGTAGTTAGGCGAGCTCGTCGTGTGTTTAAAACCCCAATCCCTGGTGAATTCTTTAAACTCTTTTGACGCGTAAGCCGGGCCATTATCGATTACTAACTCTTCAGGAATTCCGTACCTTGCGAATTGCTCTTTCATCGCAGATATTACTGCTCTGGACCCTATACTACACAGCTGATTTACTTCTATGTAATTTGAATAGTAGTCAACTATTATTACATACTTGTTACGCCCATACTCAAATATGTCCGAGCCTAGTTTTGCCCACGGAATGTTCGGTACCGCGTGAGCGATCGATCGGTTCCCTCGCCGGGCGTGCGGCATGCTCTTACACACGCGGCATCCGCGCACTGCTCGCTCCACGTCACGTGACATCCCGCACCAAAACATTACGTCACGCGCGCGCCGCTTGCATCTATCGATCCCAAGGTGACCTTCATGGACGCGCGCGATCATCTCATTTCTGAGTACCTTAGGAATGTACACAAGGTTGTCTTTGAATAGAACTCCGTCTATATACTCCAGCGCTTCCTTGTGCGCCCAGTGTGAACGCACTCTTACGTCCGTATCACACTTGTTAAGTGGCCATCCATGTAAAATATATTTTATAATTACCTGACACTCGTCATCGTTGTGTGTAACCTGCCTTATCGACTGCAGCCTATCACTGCTAAACCGTACGTTTTCTATGATAAAACATGACTGTTCCTCTAGCTCCGTAGTCACTTTTTCATGCATTGTCTCCGGTAATGCCGCTCGTGACAGAGCGTCTGCCACAAACATATACTTACCTGGTTTATACACTGCTTTGAACTGGTAGCCCTGAATGCGTAGCATCATCCTTTGTAGTCGCGCTGGCACGGAATCGAGTGATTTAAGAAACAGAGCCTCCAACGGCTTATGATCTGTTTCTACTGTGACATCGGCCCTGCCGAATACATATTGATGGAAGCGCTCGAGCGCGAACACTATCGCGAGCAGCTCCTTCTCAATCTGCGCATACCTGGTCTGCGCCGGCGTGAGCGTCAGCGAAGCGAACTCGACCGGGCGGCCGGCCTGCAGCAGCACGGCGCCCAGCGCGAGCGAGCTGGCGTCCACCGACAGCAGCACCGGCTCCTTGCCGGAGTAGAGCGCCAGCACGGGCGCGCTGCACAGCGCCTGCTTCAGCGCGCGCACCGCCGCCTCGTGCCCGCCTTCCCAGCACCACGCCGCGTCCTTCTTCAGCAGGCACCTGAGGGGAGCCATCGTCTCCGAGTAGTTCGGAATTAACTTAGCCAGGTAGTTCACCATACCCAGAAAGCTTTCCAACGAGCTCCTGTCGTTGGGTGTGGGCATCTCGTCGATAGGCTTTAACTTTTGTTTATCGATTTGCATACCCTTCTCGCTAAAAGTGTGCCCTAAATACGTTACCTCTTGTACACAGAACTCGCACTTGTCGCGATTGAACCTGACGCCTACTTCCCGTGCTCTGTCCAACAAACACCTCAGTCGAGCGTCGTGTTCTTCTTTAGTGGAGCCCCAGCATATGATGTCATCAATAAAGGAGTCTACCCCCTCTAGGTCTTCCAGCAGTTGCCTTACCTTAGCATGGAATACCTCTGACGCTGAATTTATGGCGTACGGCAAACGCAAGAACTGATACCTACCAAATGGCGTCCCGAATGTGCACAAATCTGCACTCTGCTTGTCGATCTCTATCATCCAAAATCCTGACCTGGCATCCATCTTGCTGAAAAAGCGCGCCCCATGCAGCTTGGTGGCGATCTCGGTTAGCGTCGGCAGCGGGTAGTGCGCACGCCGTATCACTCGGTTCAATGGCCGGGGATCTAGGCAGACGCGCAATTCGCCATTCTTCTTAGCTGCCAACACAATCGCATTTACCCATGGTGTAGGGTGTGAAACCTTCCTAATGACACCCATACGCAC